>JAIMZG010001661.1:0-40538 GCA_020466075.1 Colletotrichum coccodes
AGGCGTTAATTGCTGCCCGCAATTAACGGCGTCGTTTTTGCGACAAGCCACATACTCAGAGGGTGGAAGGAAAGAGGGCAAATACAAGCCATTTGAGTGGTTGGAAGCACAGTCAGTGGAGCGAGCAAGAAGTGGGGCCGATTTTCCCTTCGGTCGGCACCGTCTGCCCTCAAAAGCCGACAGAAAGGCAGGCGGCGACGGGCAGCTGCTTGCAGGCGCGGGCAAACGCAGGCGCGTTGGTCTTGGATTGTATATGGCATGACAGGGGGCAGCCGCAGCCGTAGCTGTAGCCGTAATCGTAGTCGCAATCGCCGGGCAGTCGCCGGGCAGTCGCAGGGCAGGGCACAGCGGTGACATCAAAGCTGGGATCTTCCTTCTTCGGGTGCTAAGGGACCAGCACGCGGAGAGGTTCGACCCCTTACCCGCTTCAGCTGTGTTTTTTCTCGGTCGAAATTGTTCATAACCCTTTCCCCCTCCCCATCTCCTTAATGTTAGTCACGTCGACGTTTCTTTTTCCCCAATCAGCCGGTGACTTTGCTCCGTGCCAGAATCCGACTTTCTTAGCGCCCGCACATCGATAGACCCCGCGACACATCTGCCCCGCTCAACGACGGATCTCTTCTCCTTTCACACTTCTGCTCCTTGCGACAAGACGACTGAACATCCGAAACTCCCTCCCGCAAAGCCAGTGACTCTCGGCCATGTCCCCCACGAGCACGAACGGCACGAACGCCGTCTCCGACGCCAATGGCGAGGTCGACATCAAGAGCAAGTTTGCCCGATCCTCGGCGCCTCGCGCCGCCAACTCCTACTGACCTTTCTGTGTAGACCTGGGCTTCGTCGAGACTCCCAAGGTTGAGGGGCAATGGACGGTCGAAAAGGCGTTGAAGGCCTCGCGGGGAGCTGAAGCGCCCGTGGACAGCAGCTCACCGCTCCCTTACTTCCACATGATCGAGCGTCTCAAGACGACGAAGCGTGAGGGCTGGCGCCGCTTCGGCATCGAAAGGTGCGTTTCTTCACAGTCTGTCTCGGCCCTCGACGCTCGTTGCTGACATGCCGGCTTTGGCAGAGGAG
Source organism: Colletotrichum coccodes (assembly GCA_020466075.1). Taxonomy (NCBI): domain Eukaryota; kingdom Fungi; phylum Ascomycota; class Sordariomycetes; order Glomerellales; family Glomerellaceae; genus Colletotrichum; species Colletotrichum coccodes. Next base: position 1,075 of record JAIMZG010001661.1, read on the forward strand.
AGTCCATTGCCGACCACATGTACCGCATGTCCCTCCTGTCGATGCTCGCCCCGCCCGCACTTGCGCCCCGGCTCGACCTCGCCCGGTGCATGAAGATGTGCCTGATCCACGACATGGCCGAGTCCCTCGTCGGCGACATCACGCCCGTCGACGGTGTTCCGAAGCCCGAGAAGAACCGACGCGAGGCGGATACGATGGACTACATCACAAAGACGCTACTCGGCGGCGTGTACGGCGGTCTGCCGGGTGCCGAGATTCGGGAGATTTGGCAGGAGTACGAGGACTCCAAGACGATCAACAGCCATTTCGTGCACGACTTGGACAAGATGGAGCTGCTTCTTCAGATGATGGAGTACGAGAAGCGAGGGCAGGGCAAGCTCGATCTCGGGGAGTTTGCGTACGTCGCCACCAAGTTCTCGTTACCCGAGACCAAGGAGTGGGCGGACGCACTGCTCAAGGAGCGCGAGCAGTTTTGGGGCGCGCAGGAGCACGTCCACGGCGAGGCAGGCATCGAGGGCGGCGTTGAGGAAGACCGGAGACAGCAGCAGGACAGTTACTACGAGCGCAAATGAGCGAAGAAGGGAAGACGTGAGGCGGTAATGACGGAAGGGCAACGCTACACGCAGGGTTTCCTTTGGCGCTGATGGTCATCGCGGTCGTTTAGAACATAGATGAGATGGGGATACCGGCGTCTTCGAGACGGCACTGCGCTGCGGTTGAGGCACTGCTGCCGCGTGCCGCCTGGATTGAATTATCACGGCCGCAGGGATTTTATGAGAATCAACGTTTGAGCAACTCCATCGAGCCTTGAACATGTGCCCGGTCTGGCGTCGAGACGACGAGGGACGAAGAGACGGCAGTGCCCGTGTGCCGTGCCAGGCTCGAATGTCCCCACCCAGTGTTGTGGTGCCCCTCTATTTACGCGCTAATGGATGTCGCGCTTGGGCCTCTGGACGGCCAACTACCCCGGCAACCATGGACGCGTTCCCCTTTTTGGCTCCCGTGCGACACAATACGAAGCTTTCACCGGCGAGGAAAGACGCTGGATAAAACTCTCGTCGTTTGTGTTGACACTGACACTGACTGACATGGGGGGCTTGGCGCATCGACGTGGGAAACAGAAAGCTGAAGGAGAATGACAGCACTAACGAGACTGGCCCGACATGACTGACAGGACCGACACCGAGCCTGGTCCCCCCGCCTGTTGTCTATTGAGGTGGATAGCCATGCTTTCCTTCCCCCAGCCTCCCGCGAATCTCATAGCCGGCTCTCGCTTCGTCTGAGCTTGAGTGCGGAAATTGATCGAGGGCGAGCGGTGTCTCGTCCAATTGACTTTTTGTTCTCGTTCCTCCCCGCGTTTCTAATTACAATAGAAGAGAGATGGCACACACAACACGCCTTGCTTGATTCCTCTCTTCCTTCCCTCTTCCGTGTCGACTTGACTTCCGTCGCTGGAACGGAACATCATCACACATCGTCATCTTCGCCATCCCGTCCCTTGCGTTCCTGTCGCATAACAAACTCTACGTCACCCTCGACGCCTCCTCCGAGGTGGCACGATTCTTTACTTTCCTCTGCCTTTTACCCCGTCGATTGTTCCATCCCGGTGTCCCGTTCAATCAGACTGAAAAACTCAGGGTCTCGATCCAGCCCAATCATCAGGCCCACCTCGCCTCACCTTCAGCGACACCGCCCGCCAACGAACCCCCCAACGGCCACGCCAAACGCTAGGACGGAGCTTGTTCGCTGCCGACAGCTACTCCTTGCACCCACCCCCGAAAAAAATAATCCGCCCACGTTGCTGCATCTTACTTTCAAGGTACACTACACCACGCCAACTCGGCTGACCGCGCCGCACTTCTCCAACCAGCTGCCTCCGGGACAGACACCCGCACAAATACACAGTCCGGTGATCACGCGCGTGCCGTCGACGCAGAAATCCGTCGCCGCTTCTTGTCTGCCATCTCGCACTCTGACAGCGCCAGACCACAGACTCCCCCCCTCCCCCCCATCGCACGGCCTGTCGCACGACGGACAAGAAGCCAACACATCGCCGTCATTTCGTTGTCAAGGTATCCGAGACACACGACGCAGCCCTGGGCACTAGCTCACCGATCGACCATGAGCTTCCTCTAAGCCCAACGACCTTGTGAATCACCACACGCGCGCCCGCTGTCAACCCCGGCGACCCCTACTGTTGCGGACCCTACGCTGCGACAATCTTGACCACCCAACCCCGAGCTCTCCGACATCCCTTGTTTTCTCGCCTTGGCGTTCGACACCCGCAACCGACCTGCAACATGGCCTTCACATCTCAATATCGTATGCCCGGCACCTACTTTGACGCACAGCCCGGCCGTGTTCACCCGGGCGCTTCAGACCCCCAACCTCTCCTTCCACCGGCTCTTCCTACTGCTTCGCGAGAGCCAACAGCTACCAATCCGAAGCAACAACGCCTCTGGCCCAGGCGAAGCGCAAACGTCGGAACGATGCGTCGCGCGAGGCTACGCCACTGCACGAATGGACCGACGGGAATATGAACCTCGACAGCTCGAGCGAACTACCGAAGCACGAGACCCCCCTGCCGATTCGGGGGGCCCGCTACACACTGGCCGGCCAGCTTGAGACCCCAGGTGCTGGCCAGAACTTGCCTCTCGAGAACGGCACACTCGACGAGAGCATGTACTCGGATACCGATTACCGAAAAGCCCTGGGATCGAAGCGACCCCACGAGGAAATGGAATCGCCCGTGCCCGGTCAACCCACGATGCTGGTCCGGCCCAGTCAACCAGTCTCCGAGGGCTGGAGCCGATTTGCTTTCAACACTATCGGCGGCGTCGTCGGCAAGGTCTGGGAATTCTGCAAGGCCGGGGCCTTTAGAGGGTTTTCTGCGGGCGGCGGCAAGGCTTACACCGTGATGGACATAGTCTCCCCGAACCTGCTCCTGCTCCTGCCTCTGGTCCCGAGCCTGAAGTGGAAGCGGAACTGTCGGAGAAGACGGACGAGAAACCAAACGGCTGGGGACAAGAGAGCCCTCCACACATGGATACACCCACTCTCTACGTCGACAGCACAGTGCCCGGCGGATTTCCTCAACCAGAGTACACATTTTACGGCCATGAGACACAAAACCTTGTTGACCCCGATTTCACGCCGTCGCGGCCGGCCGTGAAACGAAGGCAGACGAGTGCTGGGAATCACGACGAATTACGCAACTGGGTTGTGGTGGACGAGTCCGGTGCTGGGGCGAGACCGGTGTCGAGAGCATCGATGAGACCCGTATCTCGCAACACGCGCCCGTCCATGGTTACCGGTCGGAGGATTAGTGTTCCAAAGCCCCGTCTCAGCTCAATCCCGATCCATAACCGCCGGCAATCCGCGAACCGCGATGACGTTGCTGCGGAAACCGCCCCGTTATCGTACCGGGAGCTGCGAGCTTCGCCAGTGTCCGGTCGCCGGAGCCACCTAGGTCCCTGACCGGGCCGTCGCCGAGTCGAATCCCTCTGCCCACCCAATCAGCTGGCTCGAGCCCCAACCCCTTTGCGAAAACAAGCAGCTCGACCAGGCGGCAAAGTGGCATCCCGTCGCCGGCGCCACAATCGGCATTTAGCCTCCGGTGCGATCCCACCGCCGCTCAAACAGCAGCGCCTCGGCAGCGTCACCCCGTGGCAAGCTCAAGGAATTCGGCGTGAACTCCATCCGCGAGAGCCCACGGCTGGACGCTGAAGCCAAGAGACTGGCAGCGCGGAGAGTCAAGGACGAGCAAGACACGGACGCTCGGATCAACGATTTCAACCAGAGACTGAAAGACATGATTCGCCAGGGCAGGGAGGCACTGGGCACCAAGATCGAGGTGGACGGCGACGTCGGTGGTTGGGAGGATGATTGATTGTGCTTCTCCGGCGTTTTTGCTACACACATTCCGGATTGGGCTTTGCTAACGGCGGGGAGTTCCAGGACTGTTTTTGTTTTATTTTCGTCTTTTCCCGCGCGTGATACCATCCATGATACAACATGCGGCACGCCTAGGCGGTTGACTTGACGCTCACAAAGGCTGCTCACTTTGATGGGGGTAGCCTCGAGGTCTTCCATGTAAATGATGGAGTCATTTCAATACCCGAATCCAAAAGGATTTACTCTGCTCTCTTGTGGCCTAACGCCGTTCTCGTGTTCTAACGCTGTTCTCGTTTTCATCCTTGCCCGTGACATGTTTCAACGTGCAGTGGCCAAACACTGCTTACTCCGTCTCCGTCACCTGTTTACGGGAAACCTAGAATGCATGCTTTTTCCTCATCCTGATCGCACTCGTAGCCCGGCTCCAAAGGACGCCGCATGTGTACATCGAGACGGGTTTACCCAAAACCGTACCCTAGCATTTAAACCCAACCATTTCGCCGAAAATGGCCTCGCCATATATACTGTTGCCCCACGCCAGCGTCGCCTCCAGGTATTCGTAGTTGAGCTCGCCGCCGGCGCCTACCGGTGGCTTCAACGGGGGAAACGTCCGCTGCCGCTTCGCGTGGCATTGCTGGCAGAGGTCGTCCTTTGGCTTGCCCGTCTCGGCCCGGCAGACCTGGCAGTGCCTGGTGCAGAAGAAGCGGGGGCAGTCGACGACGGCGCACTGGCGGTCCATGGGCATGTGGTCCGTCGTCAGGTGCTGGGCGCCGCAGCGGCAGGTCCTGAGATGGCAGTCTCGGCCGGCGTGGCCGGGGATGCCGCACATGCAGCAGCGGGACTTGCACATCATGGCGGTGACGAGGGAGCCGGCGTGCGGTGCGGGACACTCGCCCGGGTTGCACATGACGGGGCACCGCCTGACGAGGTGCCGCTGCGGGAACGGGCGGCAGCGGCAGCGGTTTCGCTTGGAGCTCGCACAGTCGTCGACGGTGTGCCAGTCCTGGCCGCAGTGGCCGCAGGGCTCGTGGCAATTGTCCGTCTTGTGGAAGCGGCCGAGGCAGTTGCGGCAGGGGTGCTTCTGTTCTCTCGGCGGGGGCCCGGCGGCCCGGCTTCTGCACAGCTCCATCCTCTCAGCGGCGTGGGCTTTGGGGGAGGCCGGATCCCGCGCGGGATTGCGGACTTACACGAGGTAGTCGTGCGAGGTCCGGTTCCCGCTCTCGGGACCTGGGTGCATCTCTGTTGTCCTCGGAGGTTGTCAATGTATACTCGCAAAGTTGATCGACGGCGTCGGAAACCATGGAACGAGTTCATGAAAAAGCGAAAGATGGGTCACACTCACGCCGTGAGGCCGTGTCAGAGACGCAATAAGAAAATTAGAAATTGTGGCAGTTGGATTTGTGACGACAAAGTTATGGAAAGTGGGGGGTTTTGAGCTGTTGTCGACCGAGAGCGAGGCTGCGGCGCCTTCCTCAAAGTGAGCAGAACGTCATATTTCAAGGCGAATCGAGAAACCGGGAAGAGGAGATACAGGATCGCTCCCCGCAATGATGTCGAGTTTAGGTGGACGCTGGCTTTCCAGAAGATGTGAAGTGGCAAGTGGGTAGGTGATTCTCACCGAGTCACACCGAGGAAAGTGAGGGGGCAGGATGCGGAAGGTGCAGCTGCCACTGTTGGAGTGGGTTGCAACGTGCCTCAGGACAGCATGGATTCCATTGGCACTGTCTGTCCTATGCGAATGATCTGCACAACCAACTCATCCCGTCCATAAGCCTAAGCCACCATTTCATGTCCCAGGTCACCACAATCAAGGTATTCAATGCCACACCTCTCTATCAAATCATTTTAAGTAGGTAACTAAACCAAACACTTTCTAACTGCTAAGGGACATCTCAATATCTTTGCCGTTCACCTGATATCCTTTCCAACTTGCCAACATCGGATTTTATCAGTAATCAACCTATGCAAGCAATGATTGCATCATGGAACGACGACCTTTCTCCCAAAAGGTTGGCCCACAGGCCGGTACTCAGCATTACAATCTATGTTCCCCGACGAATATGACCGCGACTAGTCCAAGCACTGATGAGATGAGCGAGAAGCCGTGGCTGAACCACAAGCCCTCCACGTAGGATTGGACAACGGCATCTGAAATTGTCTTGTCGGCGTGGTCGATGAAGCCAAGATTCGATGTCGCTTTCTCAATAATCTTTCGGCCATCACGTTAGCCAAGCACGAACGATAATGCGACAAGACCACTCGGCTCACCTCTTTCCTCGCCGCTGCCCCCAGGAACATACCCTTCAGCAGCGCATCCAGCCTCCACCTCATCGTCTCCATTATCACCGCACTCACGCTTGCGAGGCCGAGGATCATGCTAATCTGGAACGTCAGGAAAATGCCCGACGTCGCTGCCGCCTTGTGTTTTGGGTTCACGGCAGCCTGGACGCTGATGAACCCCGCCGACTGCACGAGACCGGCCCCGAAGCCGCTCGGTACGATGTACAGCGACTCCCAGGCGTTGGTATCTCCGTGCCATCGGAGGAGAAGCAGTATATACGAAAACGACGAGGCAATTGTTGCGATGACGAGGAGGGTCTTGTAACGTCCGGTTCTACACCAAGTCAGGAGCCATTCATCCGCGTTCGAACGATTTAACCTACTTCTTGATGAGGTATCCCGCAAGCACGCTGCCAATTGCGTTACCGGCGACGGCAGGGAAGAGGTGGACGCCAGCAACGGTGTTTGACACCCTTTGGGTGACCTGGAAGTACAACGGGACCGAGAACATGAGGCCGAGCTGAGCCGCAACCTGGGCACCCGTGACGATGTACGTAAGAACAATATCGCGGTGCTTCAAGAGCTCCAATGGAAAGATCGGTTCCTTGGCCCACCATTCTTCGGTCGCAGCAAACAGTCCGCCGAGCACACCTGCCGCCCCGAACAGAATGAGAATGAGAGGGTGCGTCCACGGGATCTTGGTGCCTCCAATCTCGATCGGCAGGAGGAAGGTCAGGATGAACAAGGCCAGGAATCCAGCGCCTAAAAAGTCGATACTCGCCAAGGGGCTCTTCTTCGCCTCCCCCGGCTTTGCGCTCGTCTCCATGGCCGCGTCTTCTTTTCCAACTCGTTTCCCTTCGGGCAAGAAGAGCCAGGACAACAACACCGCGACCAGAAAGATGGGGGCCTGGCCGAAAAATGACCACCGCCATCCAATTGTATCGGCGAGCCAACCTCCCACGGGGCCGCCGAGACTTCGTCCTACTGTTGCAGCAAGGTTAAGACCAGCTTGCCATGCCGCCACGTCGCGTAGTGGGACAAGATCTGTCAAAGTCAGTCTCTTTTTGTGCAAACAGAATCTCGGGTTGCCATACCTGTGATTAGTAGCAAGCCAAGCACGTTTAAGGCCGATCCGCCAGATCCAGATATCACTCGACCCAGGACTACCTGCCACATTGTGCGGCCGACGCCTACCATCGCGCTGCGAATGGTTAGCTGTGCTCGGGGAGTGTCGAAATTCGGAACTCACCATCCAATTGAGAACAGCGTGTAGGCCACCATGAGCAGAGCACGGCGGCCATATATGTCGCTGAGCTTGCCATACTGTTCATGAGTTAGCTTCTGATGTTACTGGGCCTAGGTAGTTACTCACCAGAGTCTGAGTTGCGGCCCCAGCAAGCGCAAAGGCTACGAAGAGCCAGCTCGAGTTCTCCAGGTCATCAAACTCCGAGGCAATCGTCGGGTGTGTTGCCATGACCAAAGAACCATCGGCATTGGCGGTAAAGGTTCCAATCAGCAGGATTGCCACGATCTTTACGACAGCCGCCGTCGGTATCCCCTTGTCAGTCGGCTTGGTATCGGCGGCGGATGCGACTCGCTCGACGTCGATGCATGCATCATTGACAGCTGGCGCCGCTATGGGATCCCACGGAAGGTATTGGCCGACCGAGTCTCCGCTCGACGAAGTCAAGGAGCTCTCACCTGACGAGCTCGATTCACGTCGAGCATTCGACAGCAGCGTCGATGTCTCGTCGACCACCGGCGCTGCTTCACTACCACGCAACGTCTTTTGCTGAGCCATGTTGATTCAGTCGGGTTGTGTACGAGTAACAGAAAGAGCTTCAAGCCGACGGATTGAAGATAAGGAAGGTGTTATTTGTTTTAAGACTTTGACGTAGCCGGGATGACCCTTCACAGAGTTCGGGAGAAGAAACCCTGCTAAGCGTGGGACTCCGAGTTTCCCATGCGTACTTCGGTAAGAATACTACTGTACCCTTGGACAGAAAACGAAATTTCCGATAAGGGGATCCAGGCTCTGCAGCCGTCATTGCGACATATTGCGCCATCGCCTCCAACCGACTTTGGACTCCTTTCGGGCCTCCACACGGCCGGGAAGGCAGCGGGGTCCGGTGGATTCCCGGCCGTCTCTGCGGCGCTTCATGGTACAAAACGCATGCCCGCGTGATGGGATTCTTCGAAACAATGTCACTTACTTCTATAGCGTTTACTCTAATATGCAAGAGTTATTGCTGCAAATAAGGAGACGTCATTCAACAAGTATCCGCGGAAGCGTTCGGATCTCGCTCTCGCTGCCGGATCAGCCTGTACTTCGGTAATTTAGTTTCGTCACGCTTCGGAGCCGGATCTCGGGACCAACTATATTTCGAGTCAGTGACGCAGCTGACTTGTGTTTCTGAAACTTTGCTGAAAACCCTGCTGCCGTTACGGTTCCGAACGTCACTGTCATTGGCGGGACGTCGCGTCGCGAGAGGGCGAGCCGCTGCGAATTCTGGCTGCCTCCTCCTCATCGACGCTGTCGTTTCGTTTCTCCCACGGGCTCCGGCTCCCTTGGCTTGGCACGTGCGGCTCAAAAACAGATTGCCACGGGAATGAAACGGACGTGTGGGTGCCAGACAAACATCGGACTGGTGATGTTTCATTCCAGCTCGTTCTTCCTGTCTTCGATGGTGTCGCCGCGAAGGATCAGCTACTCATCTGAACTTCTGTTGCAGCTCGGCTTGAGCGACACAAGCTGCCTGCTTGCATGTGACCTGCTGCTGAGCGACTTCACGTGGCACGACAGTATTCTAGCCTACCTTGCCCACGTCAAAGGACAACTTGGGCTCGAGCTTACTTCTTTGTTTCCAGCTTGGCGAACATGGAACATTGCGAGGCCCAAGCATTTTTGCATATAACTAAATTACATGCTAACCCCGGTGTATTTCCCGATAGGATACGACATGTTGGAGGTGACGAAGGAGATCGCAGCATGGCCTAGTGAATGAGATCGTTTAACTATCTAACGATAGTGGGTATTCATCGACAGCCAACCTTCGCTCCATTCACATTTATCCCGGTTTCTAGACGGATTCTGCGTACGTCGCCTCGACGTGGCCAACAACTTCACCGTGGTACGTCACTCGATATTTGAGTGTTGCACTGCCGAGTTCCACCGTCAGATCAAAGGTCATGTCCCTCCATTTGCCCGGTTTATATTTGCTTGTGTAACTGTCCTCCGCCGGCCAGATTGTGGAAGCCGGGACAGCAAAACTGACGTTACAAAGCTCCTTGACGCCTGGCCACGAGTACCCATTAGTCAGACATAGTTGTGTAGAGAAGATAGCGCCTTATCGGAGACAGGCCTTCTCAGAGACATAAGTAGGAACTCACTATTGCATAACCGCGAGGGGGGGATTTTGTCCGTCGAGCAATATAGTTTCTGCGCAAAGTCACGGTCACCCGTCGAGTAAAACTTGACGCCGTGGACACTTCCGACAACCTTGGTTTGAAGAACATGTCCATTCTTTACCTTCTCGCCCTGTATTTGCACATGTTAGTAGACTGGTTAATGCCATCAAGTTCAGGGGTGCCGGATCTCTCACCCGACGCAGAAGCCATGTCATTTGATTCTGCGCTAGATATGTACCCTTTGACATGTCAAGTACCCGATCTTCCAACTTGTGTTGCAAAGGGTCAAAGGGAACCAAGACATAGATTCCGTAGCTACATTTTGCGATGCGGCTGACGACGGTTGGCGGTGGAGATGGTGCTGCCTGTTCTGGGGCCAGAGAGTATCGAGGCGGCTTGGCTGCGTGTTGAAGCCCCTATAGGCATGCGCCTCTACAGATAGCTGACCAGCTGTGTACTGAAAGTGAGAAACTGAAAAGAAAAGGACGGCTCCGTTGGGATGTACTCACGCCCCATCGATCTGGAGAACTTTGATCGCTTTCGACTGGTTCGAGGTTTCGAGCCGGTGGTGAAGATATTTGCTTGAACCAAAGCCACCAATTAGCAGAATTGCTGTGACTCCTTTACCTTTCGACGCGACTTGGGCTAACTGATCGTCAACCAAAGTTTCTATTTGGCCGCAGACCATATCAAAAACGGCTCGTAGCATGGATCTTAGAGTGAATGAGCGGTAAGTTTGCAGTTATAATGGTGTATTCTGAATAAGACTTACGATTTCAAGCTTATGGTTTCATCAATAATGCCTTCGGCCTCGTTGTCCTCTACGCCTCTCAGATCGACAGTGTAGTCCCGCGTTGAGTTTGCCAAGAAACACCTCTTGATTCCGTGTTCGAACTTTTTCAGCATCTCCTTCCTATGGCGTTGTTTGATATCCCGGTATTGAGACTCGCCAACAAGCGTCTGAATGTGCTTTTCAAAGTGTCTATCGAGGTAGACGGAACCGCAGAGCCCACCAACTCAGTGTCAGCTCGTTGTTTCTCACAATGAATGATGATTTCAAATACCTTCTCCTGTTGCACACTCCTCAATCTGGAGGGGGTTTGTGCTGTTGACCTTGTAGCTGATGAGGTCCTGAGTGGAAGTCTCCTTTAGTGACCCATCTCGCGTTCAAATTCAGCCTGTAAATGAATCTGTTAATGATTAATCAAATGGCACCATTCTGAATCGGAAGCCCATGTATACTCTCAACCCCCTTCAGCTCGGTCGTCAGCCCCGTCAGTAACCAATGTTAGGAAAGACATGGCTGGAAGCCCGAGTTCCAGCGCGATCTGACAAAGAGATTTCTGAGCCGATGATGGCTTCAAGCTACTATTCCTGCTTTTTTCCGGGTATCTTTCTTGTTTGTTAAAGAATAACGTCGGCTTGCTCTCTGCATGGACGTGTTCCGAACCCAGTTTTGCGGCTGATCCGATTCTGTTCTGCCCCTAGATTCCTCAATTAGCCGTGCTACCACTCTGTTTTCAAATGTCTTGGCATCCATGGCTACACAAACCCCGAGATGAGACGGTCTCAGGGTGCCAAACAACCTGTTCACTCTGGGGGCTGACAGGACTGAACTGATTCTGGATTGCTCACGGCAGTTTCGCCGCTGAGCGAAAGCGGATCAACTCCCTCAAGTTAGCCTTGGCATGTTGCACGACACTTGCTCTAGACTTTTTCTAAGATCTCAGCCGTGTTTATGTCAACTCGACAAAGAGAGCGGTTCAGCCAAATAGACTTGCCTTCCCAGTGTTCAGCTTTGCACCACGGACGCCGTTCCTCTTCTCGTTGAGACATCGTTCCATGAAGCCCTACTATCTCCTCCAGTTTGTAATAATTAATGAAGCAGTCTAAAAATCCAGTCGTCCCAGTCTTGATATACTTTTGAGTCGCTTGGGTTTTGTTCAATCTGTCAGATCTACAACATCTACCATCCCAACAAACAGGTATCAGCAGCAAAATGGCGGCTGGCAAAAAGGATCGTTCTGACAGAAATTGCTTGAGCATGATTATCCTTCTGGGCGTGACTGGCTCAGTAAAAAGCTATCTAATTAACCGCCTTGCTGGCAAGGATGCTGCCCAAGAGGGGCATAAACTCAACGCATGTAAGTCTCTCAGCCAATGTTGTCAACTCTCAAAATTCAAGGCTTTAACCACCCTACTTCCTATAGGCACGGAGACTTGCCAGTTGATTCCAGTCGAAGTCGGCAACACCAAGCTATTGTTAATCGATACTCCTGGATTCGATGACACCAAGCGCGCTGATGCCGACATTTTGGGTGAAATTGCCCGTGTATTGGCGGCGCAGTACGAGCTCGGTTTCCAGCTCAAGGGTATCATATATATGCACAAAATTACCGGCATACGATATTCGGGCTCAAACGTCAAAACTTTTGAAATTTTCAAGAGAATCTGTGGCCAAGAAGCAAGAACGTCTTCCTTGTCTCGAATCGTTGGAACGAAGTCGACGAGGCCACCGGGGCTGCTCGCGAGCGTCAACTTCGCGAGAGCTTTTGGGCGTATATGCTAGGCCGCGGGTCTGCATTAATAGGTTCCACGGCGATCGCTCATCTGCCATCAGTCTCGTTAGTCAGCTTCTCATCAAGGACCCCTTGGTTCTAGCGCTGCAGCGGGAGATGGTCGACGAGGGCAAGGATCTCAACGTGACAGCAGCAGGCGCCTTCGTCGACGACGGTCTTGAACAGACCAAGGAAAAGTACATGAGCGAGATTGCGGATCTGGAGCGAGTTCGAAATGAATTGATGGAAAGCGACCGCGCCATGAGACGCCAATTGGAAGCCGACTACGCCAAGGAAAAGACAAGACTAATCGCGCTGGAGGAGCAACAGGTCAGCCTCCGTCGCGACGTAGCCGAAGAGGTTCGAGAAGAGATTCGAAAAGGAGTCAATACCAAGCCAAGGGGACTCAGTAGGCTGATTTCGCACCTGCCCACGTCACTAGACCTCTTGGCTCTTTTTGTGGAAGTTTCTGACAGCTCCCTAGACTTGCTGGCCGAGTTTATCATGGAAATACCTGCCTACTTGTTTGGATAGTCGAGTTGTTATTGATCAAATAGCAACCGAATAGTGATATTTCAATTCAAATGCTTCATTGCCAAGTTTACCACATCGACGCCACAGAAGAAGTCTCAAAACAAAACATTGGCTTCTCAGACAATCGAGTCATATGTATTCTGGGCAAATAGTTCGTCTGTTCTTTTAGCCAAGTCAATAGTTATTACATGAGCCCGAGTGTATTACTCTTAATCTATTCGTATGCGATCAAGCCTTATCATCCAGGTGTTAATGGTAAAGGGGACGCTCGTGGAAATAGTGCGGTTGCTTCGCATTGCGGCCTCTTTCTGGTAAGGAAAGCCTTCATCACAGGCCTATTCATGCGCGGGCTTTACAGAAAACTCAGATGACGCCTTTTTATTAGCTATCCAGCCCTGGGAGCTTTTGGCATCCATCATAAAAAAAGCGAATAGTACCACTAACCGCACAGCTCTGTGACTTGATGAAAGCATGCAACTAGGCAGTAGACCGCAGCCGTAAATGATTCACTCGAGCCAAACGCTCTTCATGCCAGGTAATGTTTAGTGATTGTCTTATTATACAGCCGCAATCACTGCAAACGTTAATCATCTTCTTCCACGAGTTTCCTCGCATGCAAATTCTAACTATGCTAGCAAAATATGGGCTCATCCCATGTCTGGTTACTGAAACCTTCTCCAAGCGGCTGAGGCTGTGTCGCTGAGTAGCGTCAAGTCAAGCCTGCAGATCCCCAAGACGGACGACAATCCGATGTGTTGTGATACTTTAGATCTTGTTTCCTTTGCGCGTTTGCATTTTGCCCTTCGCGACACAAATGGTAACTTGGTACAAATAGCGGCCTGTGAGTTGTCAAGAGCGTTTGATTTGTCACAACCCTACAAAACTCTAGGTATCTCTCTCTCAACGCTTAAATGTCTGCTCAGAACCATCACTTTACAGAACAACCACCAAGTTTCACGAATGGGGAAAAACCATCACAGAGACGTATTCAAGCTCACCCCTTCGGCCAAGATCATGGACAACCACCTTATGGGCGGCATCAAAGGCCAGCGGCCCATTCGCAGCCGCAAGATGAACGAGATCTACACCTCGATAACCAATTCAATCGCTTTGACAACACGAGTTACTCGTCTGGCCAGCTTGCTTCCAGGCAAAGCCATTTCCCCGTGGAAAACGAAGGCCGTGGCAGCAAATTCAGTCTGGAAAGTATTAAAAACAAGGTGAGAAGTGTTACTACGGCATCTATCCGGAACGATGAGATGTTGACCATGACAGGGAAAGAAGCTTTTGCCAAACTCCACAAGCCACAGCCATGGTTCTAATGGAGATCAGCGCCAGTTATCAGACCAGGTGAGCGAGCGAAACCACACCAACCGTTTCCAGCAAACACGCCGCCCTGAAGAAACGTCATTCTCGAACAACCGTCCCATTCCTCAGAACTGGTCTTCACGCAGAGGGTCTGCCCAAGGTCCTCAGCCTGCCCTAAACGAGTTGAGGACACTCACGGACCAGGTCGAAGTGCTTGAGGCAAAATGCAAGCAGCTGCAGAGAAGAAACGACGTACTACAGGCCGGCCGAGACTCCCGCGAAGACTTGCTCGATCAGTAGGAGCAAGACTCGTCTACAGCGACGCAGTTCCAAGATGTCTTTGCCCAGATAAAAGCCTGGTCGAGCAACTTCTGCAAAGATGCTGCGCACCAGATGGAATTCGACGGCATCGCAACCGTCCAGGTGCTGCTTATTCAAAGGGTCATTCCTAGAATGAACACGCTTAATGATCTACCCCAGTTGCTGCCACCTGGGGACATCAAAAGTCGGCGAAAGTTCATACGTGGCTGGGTAGGCCTCAACGTAACCGAAAATATGTTCCGATCATTACCGGCGCCCCATTATGTTTTGGAGGCTGGTTCGGATGTGTGGATGCCGGAAGGCCCCAGAAACGCGGTCAAGAGCCTGGAAATGACATTGCTTAACTCAGGCAAGTTCACGTGGAGACCTAACCGGTTTATGATTTTATTCCGCTGACGATGAAATTCTAACACCACAGGTGAAGCAGTCACAGGCACTGCTTTCCATGAATGGAGAACCTTGACGTTCGCTCTTTTTGAAAAGCTCTACCCTCCCAGCCGAACGCTGCCGGAGACTGACGCTATACTGAACACGCACGTACGCAGAATATTGAGTGTGGTTGAGCCATTAGCATCTGGGAACCCGGAGCTCGCAGATCTGGAAGAGCGCCTGCGTAACAACGTCCTTGTACCAGCAATCAAGCTCTCACAGCTCTTACGTCGTCAGCGTGCTTGTTGGTACGTGCGTTTCCCGCATGTCATGATGGCCGACATCTGCTCCCAGAATTAGTACACAAAGCCTTTCCTCTTCCGCCCCGGGGAAATGAACGATGTCAATAGCCCTAGCGATGATGAAGATGGGATCTCTCAGTCAAATCATTGCCTCAAAGTAGTGGACTTCGTCATCACCCCGAGCCTACATAAGAGTGGAAATAATGACGGCGAGCAGTATGATGTTGAGTACACCGTCAAAAAGGCAGAGGTATCTTGTCACATGACAGCTGGCCCGAAGACTTCCTGACGATGCCTATCTATGTATCTAAAGCGTTTTTGATATTGGTATGCAGGTCAAGATCACGCAGCATATTCTGCTTCTTACACTCTCACAACGTCCCTTCTTCACTCTCGCTTGTGTTTCATCGGAGTCCGCGGCCAGCACGGGCCGATAGGGGGCCGGCGATCGCCGTTGTGTTTTTAGGTAACAGCCCACAATCCCGGTCCTTGAGATTGAGATGTAGTAGAGGGCAAAGGTTGGGTCCATTGGAAGACTTTGTTGTACCGGCGCCGTGTATGGACTTAAAGTTAGGAAGGTTTTGAGTGCAATAGATTTGATTACTCTTGTCGACCTGCAGAGACGGGCCACCGCCGCCACTAATCCTGCGACGCTCAGGAACAGGTGACGTGTGACTTTGACTTCTATCTATGGTAGCCAAGTCCTTCAGTTCGAATAGTATGAGGCCTCGTTAACAGATTCACGCGGATATGGTGATGAAGATCTCACTCTCAATCGGCTGGCCCCGTTCCCGCCCCCTCGTTTTCCCCCTACCTCCACGCGCGACAGATCTCTACTGCGACGGGCATTTAATGGTGAATTCCCAAGCCAAGGGACACAACCCCGGTCTTCCATCGGTTCCATGGTCGGAACAAGCTTTAGCTTACATTTTCAGCGACCGAAGCTCAGATTGCAGGTGAGACCCGATGGGCCGGCGGCCTCTTTAGGCCGCTTCCAAGTACACGACACCCGCCCGACACCGGCGGCTATCGATACCTGCCTGCGATTTGCAGTTCTCAAGTGGGCAGAGCGGGCATGTAGCTTCTCTCGGCTCGTTAGCCGGAGTGTTTTGCTCCATCAGACACCACTCTATTGGCCGCCAAGCCTAACGAAGCGATGTCTAGGCATTGCAAAATACGAAGCAGTCAACAATGTCCGGTACGTCTCTCCCTCTGCGTCGACTTTGCCGTCTCCTGTGAGCAGTGTCGGTTGGTTCGAGTCGCAAAGAGCGTGATGCTATGCGCCCAAGCTTGCTGCTGTCGCAATCGCTGTCACACCATTTGGTGGCATTAGGAAGCAGGCTTGGCGTAAACCGTGTTGGTTTGTTCATCTTGTTCTGTTGCGTGTATTACATCCAAGCTTTGCAGTATTTCTTCCTGTCGTCCCGGAAGTCATCGTAAAAGCTCGTCCACATGGTCCGGTCAGCACATCTCGGGCGATCGGGCTTGTTCTCCTCTTCCTTGGGGCAGTCGGGCAGGGCGGCTTGCCACTGGGCGTCCGAGTGCGGCACCCAGGGCTTGGGCAAGGGCCAGTCGCTGAAGTGAACCAAGTAGGCCCTCGAAACTTCTCCCATGGCGTTCCACTCCTCGTCCTCGTCAGGCGCGAGGTACTTGGCGTGGTCCTTGCCGCGGAACTCGCCCGTCAGGAGCGCGAGTCGCCGGTGAGGCAGCACCATGGCCGAGTCCTTGAACATGTGATTCAAAACCTCCATGTCAAAGTCGCCCGATCTTAGTGCCTCCTGAACAATCTTCTGGTAGCGTGCCTTGTTCGGCTCGAGGAGCATGACGTGAGAGCCCAACACCTGGTTCACGATGGGCGTGTCCTTCTCATTCAGCCAGTAGGCGCGAGGGACGGCGATGGCGGCCATCGGGGCGAGGAAATAGTGGTCCATACTGTTGAGGACTTGGGAGTCGGAGTCAAAGGCCAGGACGCGAGTGTAGTCGGTCAAATCGAAGGCGTGAAATTTCGTGAGGCTCTTGGCCCATGTCGCGTCGCCTTTGTGAGTGGTAAGGAGACCGAAGGGTCGTAGAACGAGATGGGGAAGTTCCTCCTTGATTTTCTTGATGGCATCGGCCTCCCGTGATTCTCCTTCCGTCCACTTGTCGGGGAAGATGAGGACCTGGTCATGCTTGGCACCGAATAACGATAGGCGGTGGAAGTTCATTACCTGACACCGCCATGTTAGTCCATCGAGAGGGCGCAATCGTTGCGAATGCTTTAGTGGGACAACTTACGGCGTTGCACAAATAATCGATATCGGTGGCATATTGCACGTAAGCAAATCGGGCCTCGAGCTGCTCGGTGGTCCAAAATGGGTTCTGCATTGTGAGAGATGAGGCCGCCGATGAGGCCGCCTCCAGCGTGCCATTCTTCAAGACTTGTCCAACACGGAGAGAGTTCGGGATGTAGTTGTGCTTGATAGACTGGTAGCCGGTCAGAAGCACAAAGACGAAGACGATGCACGTCAGTGCGATTGCGCGTTTTGTTGAGATGAACATGTTCGGCAGAAGAGCGCTTGCTGGTCTGGCGGAAAGATAGACCCCCCTTGGAGGCGTGCACTAATATGCGGTCGGTTGGGGCGTCTTGTCAGTGGCGCGTTTCCCCGTTGTGAAGGGATTTAGACGTGAAGCAAAAGCCACAAGAAAAGTTTAAAGGTTTCCAGATGAAAGAGGACGAGTCAATTAAACACAGTTTGGTCCGGCGGGGGAGCCGGAGGTTTCCCAGTAGTTGACGGCGCAGCATAGCAAGCGCCAAGACGACGTTACAGCACCCAATTCCTCTACTGCGTTAGTGTAATAAGCTCGGATTTCCCGTGTCCACGGAAAAAGTCAATTCTGTTCATTGAGGCAATTGACAGAGCAGGGTTCATCGCGCAACTGACCTCGTATCCCAATGCCTAATACCCAGGCAAGCGGGTCCGTCACCTATTTAGGGGTCTTGGGTTTTTTGGGGCAATACTTAGCCCATAGCCCCCACGAGCATTCGGAACCGGCGGGCGGCCATCCCGGCTCGGTGGCTTAAGTACGGGGAGTAAGAAAAACATTGCAATTGCCGCGAAATAGGAAAGGGGAAAGCGGCCCAAAAGAGACTGAAGGGGATTTGTCAATTCTCACATGCGAGTCAATCAGTACATGGCGGGAGGGAGCGGTGCGCGCCGCCAACGCGCGCGAACAACCGCTGCAGTCGTCCTTGTCTTGGTAAGTTGCCTTCACACTGCGCTCGCCCCGTCCGATCCGAGAGACGACTGAATCTGACAGAAAGCTTAAAGCTCATGTGTCAGAATGCCGCCAGCATATTGGTAAATTGAAACCGCCACCCATGTCTCCCATATGCGGGCCATTTTTCAAAAATCACACTGACTGATCACCATCAACCGACGCCAGTTGCTGCACAAGCTTCAGACCCGCCCAGAAGATGGCTCCGTTCGGTACGAGCCTCTGAGTGCCATCGTTCTGTCCGAAAGCCTGAAGTTGCTCGTTTCCTTCGCCGGCGCTACGTGGGCCTTTCTTTACGACACTACGAGCGATTCGGCGTCTTCTCCCGGCTTCCTGAGTTACGTCTGGAGCGGCCATGACAGCTCTGCCGTGCCGGCCTTCTTGTACACACTCTCGGCCACGAGCCAGAGCCTGGGCGCATATCATCTTGACATCCTGCCCTACCTGATGCTGTCGCAAGTCAAGCTCATCCTGACGCCTGTGTTCAGCAAGGCTCTTCTAAAGCAGACTCTAAAGCCACATCAATGGCTGTGCCTCGTTGCCATGGCGACGGGCATGGTACTTGTACAGGTTGGTTCTGCGGCGCGTTCATTCAGTGTAAATGGTCCACGCACCGACGACGCGGGCAAGGATATGATCTTTGGCACCATCGCCATGTTGGTGGCAGGGTGCTGTAGCGCCTTCGCCGGTGTTTACATGGAGGCCGTCTTGAAAGCCTCGGAACAAAGCTTCATGGTCCGCAACGCCCAGCTGGCGGGCTACAGCTGCCTGTGTGCTATCGGCGGAGTCTTGTG
The DNA here is from genome assembly GCA_020466075.1 of Colletotrichum coccodes. Taxonomy (NCBI): domain Eukaryota; kingdom Fungi; phylum Ascomycota; class Sordariomycetes; order Glomerellales; family Glomerellaceae; genus Colletotrichum; species Colletotrichum coccodes. Next base: position 20,098 of record JAIMZG010001661.1, read on the forward strand.
GCAATCCGACCTCAGAACAGAAGGCTTTTTCCGCGGTTATACCGGTTGGGTCTGGGCATTGGTCCTGTTGCAGGCAACGGGAGGGTTCCTGGTATCGTGGTCGGTCCGCATCGCGAGCACCATTGCCAAAAACTATGCCCAGAGCCTAGGTTTTCTAGCAGCCTCAACGGTTCCACTGCTCTTGTCGCCGTATGCGTTGAGCTCCGAGGCAAGTCGTCTACGCTTCTAGGTCCAGATTCGGGAATCGCATACTGACCAGATTAACAGCTGTATTGTGGCATCGTGCTAGTTTTGGGGGGCGTGTTTGGGTCTTTGTGGAAAAACGTGGCGCAAGTCAGTTCTGCAGCGGAGGATGAGAGTGATGAACGTAACGAAAAGCCTAGAAACGAATCAATAGTCTAATAACGAACGACACGTACATACATGGCTCGGGAAATCCCTTTGCCAGTGATTTTGCTCGACGGAAGCTAGATTTCGAGTCAGAGCTCACATGTACTGAAGCACTTCGGATGGTCTGGTGAGTAAAGTGAGTTCCCTGGTCTCCGTGAACTCGGGGGATTGGTTTTGGAAAGCCTCGCTCACTTTTCTTCTCAGCGGTATTGATCATAAATAGTTGCCCGATGGAATAAACGGTCCGCCTTCCAGGAAAGGGCAGAGCCGATACTTTTGCATGCTGCTGCCGGAATGTCGGTATAATACAAGAACCGCTGCCTAGACTAAGCCGGATACCCTCTCTTCTCACTCTCAGTGAAGAAGATGACCATGCGCCACAGCTTCTTGACCATGTCCTCCGCCTCGTCATCCAGAGCCTAGGATGACAGTTAGCAATGATTCCATAGTGATGAGGGTCTGATGTACGCACCGCCGCAAGTTCTTCCACCAAATCCGACGGCTTGCCGTGCTTCCGGAGATGCTCCTCGACCACCTCGACCAACATCTCTTCTTGAACACCGAGGTACTCGACAATCTTCTTCTCCACAAATGGCCGGAGCTTATCGCGGATAATAGTCTCGTCCAGGTAGTCCCATTGTACGCTCCAGTTCCATAGGCCCTCCTTTTCGGACGGGATTTCTTGCGCAAGGGCTCGGACAGCCTTGCTAATCTCCTCCTCGGTCATCTTATCCGCAGCAGTTGTAGGCTCAAACTGGATGGGGATGAGCTGTCTCCTGGTTGTGCTGTCCTGCTCCTCGTCGTCGAGAAGACCCTCCACCTCAGCAACAGTTCGTCGTTGAGGAGCCACACGTTGAGCCTGGGCACGTTGGGCAGCAGCTCCAAGCGACAGCTTAAATGGTGCGGGCGCCAAGGTAGCCGCGTGTTGTCGTTGCTCCATCTCTTGGGCTTGCTGATCAAGGAAGGAATCGGCCATACCGCGTGCCCTCTCCATGTCTGCGGCCTCTCTGCGTCGTTCCTCTTCTTCGGCTCTTCGGTCGCTTCGTCCCTCGCCTGTTCGTCTGCCCGTTCGATCTGCCGTTTCTTGACCCAGGCTGCATGATCGCGGTAGTACAAGTGGCTCTTTCTCGATGCTTCGCGTTCGTCATCCCATGCCTTTTCTCTCTCCAGTTGCTCCTGGACGCGTCTCTCCAAAGTTTCTTCTTCCTGAAGTTCACGCTCCTTTTCACGTTCCAAAGCCGCCGCCCGTGAGCGTTCTCTGTTGACCCATTTTCGCTCCGCCTCGAGATACATCTTATCCTCTTCGGACCTTTGCTTCGAGAGCTCCCGTTGGTAGAGCTCCTCATCGTCGGCGTCCGTGTCTTCATCTTCCCGGTTGATTGAGAGTTCTGCGTTAGAAATGCCTCCATTCACAAAAGACGTGGTACGGGTGCCATTCTGTCCTCTAGGACCAGACGGCGCGTTGTGCATACCGCGGGGGCCGACAGGGATATTGTTGGAGTTGGACGGCGGCGGAGAGTCGTGTCGTGATGGCCGAGAAGGTCCGTTGCGGTTCCGCTCCATCTCCTCCATCTCTTCCTCACGCTTGAGACGTTCCATGTCTCGTTTGTTGCTGCGTTCTCTGAAAGCCGCAATCTCGGCAGCAACAACCTCCCTCATCTCGGCAGGAATGTCTGCAAGCTCATCATCCTGAGCCAGAGGAATGTTCACAACCTCGACATTGTCTCCCGAGTTACCCATGGACACATCGCCTTCTCCATCAGTTGTCGCCGCGGTCTTGGGGTACACGAGATCTCGAACAATCTGCCTCAGTGCTTCCTTGGCGGCTTGTGTCCTCGATTCGGCAGCGCCATCGTCGCCTCTGCCCTCCTTGTACGATTCGAGATATTTGAGAGAGTTCGGGTCGATCGTAACCTGAAGCTTGACCATTTCCACTCCGTCGAACGAGTCGCCGTCTGGCGGAGCCTCTGTTGGGCCCTGTCGCTTGAGGGGGACTTCGAGGTCTTGGAGTAGGTCGGAAGCGGTCGCAAAAGAGTCGGCATCCTCGTACTGAGCGAATCCGAATTTGGCCCCTTTGCCGTCAGAGAGAACGGAAGCTGCTGTGTCCCACCTCCGGAGCTTGCCCACGGCATTGAGAATTCGCTCGATACCCTCGTCGCCTCTGACACCTTCCGGAATCTTGTGAACGAACAACGTGCGCAGCTTCTCTTCACTAGTGGGTGGAACCAGCGACTGCATATGCTCTCGGGCGGCAGCCCTCGATTGGTCGTATCCTCGGTCCGCACCCAGACCAGCCTTCCACTCGCCTGGTTGTTGCTGTCCTTCCTTCCCACATCGGGACCACCCGGCTTAGCACCTATGGTACCCAGTCGAATGACGGGGGCGCTGAAGTTGATGTTGGGGAGGTTCACGGGAGCTTGGAAGTTAGGCGGCAGGCCGCTTTGCCGGTTAGCTTGTGCGTTGTTGGATTGCTGGACACCGGGAGGTGGTGCCATTCCCGGAGCGGAAGACATGCCTGGCGGAGGGCCTAGAATGAAGTCAGCGCGATGTGTTGAGGAGGATGCGTGGGATCTCGAACCTAGACCAGGTGGGGGAGCCATGCCAGGCGCGGCGTTGGACCCCGGGAAGCCGCCGTAGGTCGGAGGGGGTCCGTATGGGTTTCCTGCTGAAGAAGTGAGTGAGAAAAAAGGTTGCGCAGATGGAAATCTAAGACACGCACCTCCATATGGATTGTACGCCATGCTGGGCTAGCTAGTGATGCTGTTGACTAGAGTCGAATGTCGGGCCGTTGATCGTCACTTTGGGGTCCAATGGGCGAGCGTGCCTCGAAACGCAGAAAGAAATCAGCGTGACGCTGCAAAGGGGTAGGTATGCCGCTGTGGAGAAGTCGGAATACACCGCTTGATAGTCGAGTAGCGATGGCGCTTTAGTAAGGGAAAAGGTTCAAAGGAACGAACAGGTGAGGGCGGGACGAGGAGCTTTGAAGCTCTTGCTCTATCTCTTGTCTCTGAGCCAGATCCATTTCTTCCCAAAATTCGGCGCGAGGCCAACGCGAAGCAGCCTTAGAACGCGACGGGTCACTGATTGGCTGTTGAAGTGGGTCAGTCGGGATATCGGCAGTACCATTATCCGACAAAGCTCCCCGGCCAGGACCTGCATCGCGATTCGACCTTTGCAGGAAATATTTGAGAAATCGAGCTCGCGCTGGTGAGGTCGAACTTTGAGCAATAGCACAGCCATACCCATTGTGTGCTCATTCACCATGTAGGTTGAGACTGCGGTACGATTGAGCCCACTGATCTGACTGTTTTTCTCCAGGGCTTCCGAAATCGGGTTGCTGAGCAAGAGTCTGCTCACCTGCACAATTCGCAATTTGTCCTTGCGAGCATCGCAGGCGTTTCGACAACCTGTCTGGGCCCAGCCGCGTATGTTCGCCACCTCTTCCATCCGCTGCGCGCCCCCTCGTTCTGGTCCGCGATCAGCATCCGCCGAGCAGTTCTCCAGGCCAGCTCCAACCGTTCCCACGCAAACACCACCACCCCCTCCGCCCTCATTCGATGCTCCTGCTGCTTCCGGGGAGAAGAAGCCAGAAAGTCCCTTCACGTACGATGCCACCTCCGACGCTTTTGACATCTCCAAGATCATCGCCATGGAGTCCGATGAGTTCTTGAAGAAGCATTATCCCACCGGTCAGCAAGAGCCGGCGTTGCGCACGCGTCCCTCCACGGGCCGTACCGTGCATCTCACCAGCAACGTTGACTTGGTCAAGGCCCTGAAACAACTCGATTTCCAGACGAAGAAAAACAAAACCAGACGCCTGTTCCAGCTGCAAAGATTTCATGAGCGTCCGGGAAAGAAGCGTAAGAGGTTGAACAGCGAGAGATGGAGGGCTCGCTTCAGAGAAGGTTTCAAGGCGACGGTGCAGCGAGTGCAGGAACTGAAGAACCAGGGCTGGTAACAAGGATGGGGTCAGCAAGCATGGCTCACTGCTGCCTGGTCTTGTTGGATGACGTTGCGCGTGCTTCCACGTGGCGGTGTACAATATGTTACAAAATCACAAGAGGTCTTCTAACGCTGAGGGTCATGTATTATTACGAGTTATCAGGCTTGAAGCCTGCGTTCGTGTTAGGGTCGGCAATTGGTCTACAGAGTCTCCTCGAGCGGTCTTCTTGAGGGCGAGGGCGCTGGGCTGGTCTTGATCCTCGGCCGGCTTCTGAAAACCGCCTCCATATCTTCAGCCGTCATCAGCTCCTCGGCAAGGACGGATGCGTCCGGATCCAGCTGCAGGGTTTCTTCCTCAACGACGGGGATCTGGCTCTCCGTTCGTGCTCGAGTCCGAGACTTCTTCAGCGACCGTTGTCTGTCCAACTGTGCCTTTTGGCGAGCGGCTTCGAAGCCCGCCATGCTCTTCCGTGTACGAGACACCAGGTCGTCTTCGTCTATCACGTTGATTGTGAGGTCCTCCAATTGTCGGTTAGCGCTGGCCAAGGAAGGCCGCAGCGTCAAGGTGTCGTTGTCTTCATCATCGTCCGGGTCATACCTCACGCTACGTGAGGAAATCGTCATGCTGAGCCGCGTCCGCTCAGCCAGGGACAAGGTATGCCGAGGCTTGGATCGCTTGATAGGTGACGGCGACGCGTTATCGATATCGTCCAAGATTCGGTCTGCCAGCTCCTGCGTGGGAGATTTGGGGGGTTCTGGAGAGCTGTCCTCCCTATCGAACGCTACGCGGAGATCCTTTCTTTCTGATGTAGATGGGCTGGGAGACCGACTAGGCAGTTTCTCTGTAACTTCCTCTGGCAGAGGGGGGGTCGGCGGGGGTATGGAAAGTTCGGCGTGTGAATCAGGGGGTAGAAGGAGTGGGCTGAGCAGTGGAGGAGGTATATGAGCCGGTCCCCTGGCCTCAGTAGAGAGCGTGATTGCTGGGCGGCCGCTGTGTCTGGGTTGCGGCGGATCATCGTGGAGCGACAGACGCCGCAGTCCAGTGTTCAGACCTTGTATGTCATAATCCAGTTCGCTGAGCTCCGAAACGGTTTCTTCTCCGAGGCTCTCCCTTGTACCGCTAATGACGTCCGGTTTCTCGGGTTGACAAATTCGCGGTCCAAGCATTTCCGAGAGGTCGATCATGGGTGCAGATGTTATGCGAGCCAGCTCCGACCGGCAGTCGTCCAGGAGGCTTCCATAGTTCCTTGCGAGAGAAGTCTTCTTCGCAAGCTGTTTTCTCGAACTCGGCCACCCCAGATGTAGGCTCTCGTGTGCGTCAAATCCAAGGTCGATGCCACGTCTTGTCTTTGTCGGCTGGGAAGTTGTCCCCGTCTCGACTTTACCCTTGTCGCCAAACATCTTTGTCTGAAAGTCTTGCCACTTTGCCAACCTCTCTTTCTGGGTTCTGACTCTGCCATCCAATTGCTCTAGCAGACCTTTGCCGTGATCTTCCAACTCGGACAATCGACCAGACTGCAGGCGTCTCCAAACTCTGTCGAATGGTGCCGAAAGCAATCCGTCCCTTCGGGCGTTTGAGTCGCCGTAGAGAAGTGTTTCCATCCAATGCTCGTTCCCGACCCAATTGTTCCGGACCGTTCTCCATGTATCCAACTTTAGTTCGTTCGGGACATCACGGCCTTTTGAGAATTCTCTGGCAGCCTTTATCTCTTCCTTTCTTCGTGCGATTCCTTTCTCCTTCAAGTTCAACAGTTCGGCCAGGTCGTGATATTGTTTCCTCGCGGCGTCTTTTCGTCGCATCGCGTTGCTGATTGAAGCCCTATGAGCGAGCGCAAGCGTCACAAGCTCCGTTCTCTCGGCACTGTACCCACGGTTTTCCAGTGCCAACTGCTGGGCGATAGCAGGATATTCGCGTTCGGCTTCCGAGACTTGAGCAACAATCTTCTTCAGAACGGCAGATGAAAATACGGCGAGAACCTCTTCTAGCCGCTCTCCTTTGCACTCGTCCAGCATTGTCTTTCGGACAACAGCATCTCGTCCGAGAATTCCAGTTTTCTTCGCCTGTTCGAGGCTTCGCAGGAGAGCGGCTCGCAGGTTTAGTGACTGCACATGGTCTCGGGGCGGAAAGAAGGGCTGAAGCTTCTGTAGATGCGCCGTGTTAGTAGAGGTCCAAATCTGACATGTTCAGCACGTACATTCCGCGCCTCTTCTGGATCCCAGAGAACGAAGAGCTGGTAAAGAGTCCATTCGACGCAATGGATGCGTTTCTTCTGTACGGAGAACGTCTGGGCGTCGAAATCTGGCCAGTCAGGATACAACGGGAAGTCGAGGAGGCGAAGATTTGTCAGGAATAGCGAGGCGTTCGTGGTTGAAACCGGACTCGTAGCTATTGAGGATGCGACGGATGCGCTCGACGACTTGGTTGATGTCCCCGGGCCTGTTTGCCGGGATCGGGCAAGCAAAGAGTTGGGTGGCAGAGTCGCCATGACGACATTTTGCTGTAGGAGAATTGGTCCCGGAGAATCAGAGTTGCATCTTCTCGTCTTGAGTGCTCACGTCACGTCGGCGGATAGGGGCAGCGTCTAACCGGGCGCGTGTCGCATTGAATATATCCCAGATGCACGAAGCACATTTGTTGTGTCGATGGTGGGGAGGAAACAGCGGTGGAAGGGGTCAGCCCAGCCCAGCAACGCTTAGCGGCCAGGGGTCCCTAGAAGATACCCATTGGTCGCCATCAATTCGGATTAGGCTGGGTGGTCCACCTGCCTGCACCCGGCCCCATCTGACCTCACCTCGCTTCACCTTGGTCCTGGTCGGTGTGACATGCTCTCGGTTATTCACCTTTACGGTTCGAGGAAACAACATTGGGAAATAAACACACGACTAGCCAGTCTGTATCATAAATAGCACCTGGACTCATATTCCAAGAGTCCGGCGCATCCTTTATGGAGCCATTCTCAAGTGTGCTGGCCAATTCTCCTAGTCAAGGTTTGGTCGGGCACCTATCGACCCGTTTAGCCTACAGCGGGTTTCGGGTGTCTGTGCTGACTTCCCAACCATACATTAGCGTCCAGTCTGAGTTTGTTCAGGAGCAACGCCTATTGTTCCGAAGAACCTGGTAGGCTAGGGCCGCTCTATGCAAGACATATGTGTTGCCAAATTTCACCTCTATAAAAGCCTTACTACCATTGTAATAGCCTCTCCGCCTTCCCATGTGTCCAATTATAACGTTGTAGGTGGATGCTTACTCAACGGCTTACTTCACCTTCCATGATAGTGCATGCCATATCCAACCCAGTATATCCAACGGCCATCGCTGATGGTCGTCAAGGAGACAAAAGTTGCGGTTCCCTCAAGTTCAGGAAGATATTTTGCAATCAGTTTGAATAAAGGTCAGCTCATTCTTTTTATTAAGTCGAGATATGAACCAATGTTCAGTTAGAACTGAACCAATTTTTGATAGTCTAGCCCCTAAATTTGTCACACTTGAAACGTTAGTCAGATGATAATCTTCTTTTTATTTCCATGCTCCATCTAAAAACGACAAATGGAACTGCCTCAGGTAAGATCAAGCCGAGAACGCGATCATTTGACATAGCAACATGGATTGAGACAACATAACCCGATAGCGGCAAGATGATATTCAAGAAGCAAATCTTTTATGTTTTTATCATGCGTTTTATACCGTGGAAGTATTTTCTCTACATCTTGAGAGTCAACCTTATGGCCTCTTAACCACCTGCTGGGCTGAATTTTTATGTTTGCTCTGCCAAGTTTATGGCTACCACTGTGAAACTTGGCAATCGCAGATGGCATACATTTCTCGTATTGAATGATCATGATCCGGAGGGTAACACGAGTAAATGAGCTGGTAGTTATGTCTTACGACCTTCATGTGAGTTATCTTGTTAATCGTGTGGACAACTTTATACCTCAACTTATCTCTTTTTGCCAAACGCATAGGATTTTTATTCACGATTAGGTGTGGATACAGGTTGATACATCTTTGAGATTTGTGCAGCTGTTTGTAGACCCAGGATTTGTCTCCAAAAACAAAAAACTTGAACCCGAGACGAAGTTTACCTAGACAGTTCCGAGCAAGGTGATGTCATTGATGACAGCCTTGTAGAAGACAACCTTGTTGTTATTTATTCTAGGTGCCTTTCGCTGGTTCGACAAGGATTCATACATACGTATTTTTATCTCAATACGCTCCAGGCTTTCATAATGAAATTGAGTGTGTTCATATCTTCGTCTTTCTATCAAAAACCATGCAGCTGTTGGCCGACCCAGTGAGACCCTGAACTAGTACTTTCTCGCCTTGTGTCCCAAGCAACAACTATACCTACGATAGCGTGATGACAACACTTGGAAAACGAACTGTTCTACTTCTAACAACATGCGCATTATCACTAAAATTATACGTAATAGTATTCTACGACAGGACAGTTGGAGAGACGACAAAATCATGAATTTTGCTCTCAAAACTATCAATCGCCGATCGTTGAGTGTAACGAAGTTGAAGCGACTGTTCTCAAGTAGGCCAACATTTCTCCCAACTGATATCTATAATTGAATCTAGAGCTATTTCAGTTAACTATATGGCATTCGAAGTCTTTGAGTCGCAGCCAATTGTTTGCGAATATGCTGTAGAGTTCATGAAGTCATCTCAGGGTTAACTGCTCAAGTCTTTCATTCGCCAGTCAACATTGCACATCCCGGTTTCCCTTAGTAAATTCGAACAATACTGCTTCTTCACTGCATGACTAAAGGAAACAACCAGTATTCAGATTATTTACACAACTCTTGGTTATTATTTGCTGGCCTGCATCTGTGTTACGTTTGCATAGGAATACATTTGTCGGAGCCCTGTAGGAAACCACATCTACCGGGGTGTTTTCATGGATTGTGAAATCGAAAGAAGAAATACTCGACCGAGGTTCAAATTATGACGACGTCGTTTGGAGCGGGTTAGGGATGGATTACGTTTATGAAATGGAAGATGTCTAATGGAAATAACCAGAGCAAAGAATCTGTATAAGTTAGGTAATGGGTATCCGCGCTTCCGCTTGGCACGCTTCTTGGCCGCTCCAGCTTCATGTTTGGAACCACGGTCCTCAAGCAGCATGACCAGTGAAGATCATTGTATAAATGCCGTGTAAGCTTGTTTCTTCTCAAGTTGTCGAGCTGCAGAACACTGTATCACGACGCCTGGCCTCCCATCGTCACTTTCTTGGGAGGTGTTCCTACATGCAACCGAGATTACCGGCCAATCATATGGAACCAAGGGCCGCTCATCCCGCGATTCCTCGACAAACATCACTTCCTCCGGAGGAAGAGATCGATTTTCACTGAAAGGCCGAACCAAACCAGGCTCGTCGAATCGTTGAAAATGCATGCGTACATTCAACCCGCTTGCCCCTGGCTATCGGATCATATCAAGTCATATATCCGGAAGCACGTACCGGAGACAGAGTTCATCGATGATTTGGACGACTTGCCAACCGATCCTTCGACCGTCTTCCAGTTTTGTGATGGCTGGGCTCTGAACAGGAATTTCGCCGTTGTGAACTCTGTAAAGACGGCTCTGATCAATGCCTACCCTAACAGCGATGCACTCGCCCGCAAAGACTATCTCGCGAGGATTGTGGAGTACTGGGGGGCGAAGAGACCAGACAGCATTCTCAAGAGCCATGTACCTCTTACGGTCCGCCTGTCTCTCGACTACGCCGAGTACGTCGACGAAGCTCTGACAGCCGCAGACGATCTCTCACTGCTGTACTCCCTTGAGGAGAACGAGAACAAGCCTGCCTCGGAGCGCGAATGGTGGATCATGAAGCCCGCATTGGTTGACTGCGGCGCCGGTATCCGGCTCTTCAGTACCATGGAAGAGCTCGCCAGCCATCTCGAGCTCGCCGAATACGAGGTTGACGAGGATGATGAGAGCAACCTGAGCGAGCAAACTCAGCAAGCGATCAAAAAGCCTCTTTCGCAGCCAGAACACAGCAACCCCATTGGCTTCTCACCAACTCTTTCAACTCCTGGTCTGGAATCTCTGGATGCCTTGGTCACTGCTGCCGGAGCCGTTTCTCTACAGCCAACTTCCGACGGCGTCCAAAGAAGTCGAAAGCCGCAATATGTATTTAAAGAAGGCGGACGTATTCCCTCAGCCAGATGCGTGAATTTGTCGCTCAGAGATACATCGTCTCGATTCCGCCTGTGGATAACCGGAAGTGGCATGCCCGAGCATACGTTCTTTCAATGGGACGTCTCAAAGTCTATGTCTTCAAGGAAATGCTTGCTCTACTTGCCGGGGAGGACTACGAGCCGCCTTGGTTGAATCCTAGCCTCAAGTCGTCCCTGACCAACACAGCCCTTCAAGATGAAGACGTGTTCATGGAGAAGGAGTCGATGAGAGATTTCTGGACGATGCCGGATGGTCTGCTTCCCGGGGATTGGAAAACTCATGTCTTCGACCAAATCTGTGGCATCTCTGCTGAACTTTTCCGTGCCGCTGCACACACCATGGCCGACAAGTTCACAACAGTGAACAAGTGCTTCGAACTGTTTGCTGTCGATTTCCTCATCGACACAAACGGCACTACATGGCTTCTGGAAGTCAATGAGACGCCGGCTTTCTACAACGTTGGAATCGCGGGTCCGTTAGCCTTGCGCCTCATGGAATCAGTCGTGTGCATAGCTATGGAGCACATGAGCAAGGCTCAGCTTGTCAACGAGCAAAGTGCTGCTTCAAAGGCACGATTGGTTGAGGTTCTAGATGAAACGGATAAACTAGCTAAAAGCAACATCACGGAGATCTTGCCAGATAACTAGAAGTATAGTATGCAGGAGATCTCTTGAACAATGAAGAACTGTAAAAAGATATCTTGAACGGAAATATAATTCAAGCGCAAGTTTGCGAAACTGCAAGGATCGAGAAGACCTTCCCAGCCATCTTTCACTTGTCATTCTGGTCCAACGAGCGCAAGGCGCACCGAGGCCGAACTTGCAGCCAGTTGGGTTCGAAAAGCTTAACAGTACTTCTGCGCATACAGCTCGCTCCGAAAAATTAGCATGATTGCCTAAAACCCTGCGTGGTTATCAGGAGATCACTTTCACAGTTGAAACCGTTGGTTATGACACCAAACACGAGGTTCAATATCTCATCAGGATTAAGCGACCGGTTTGGCGGGCAATCAGGGGCGAGAACTGCCCGAGTCAAAACTTCATGTCATGGCCTCGATTTTTACAAAGTCTTTGGGGACTGTATAAGACTAGCATTAAGGTGCTTCGGTAGTGGAGCCGTCTCGGGTGTGTGACAGGAGTCAGGTTCACCCCAAGCTGCCAGGGAGCGCTTGTCAATTTCGTAACAGCGGCAAAGCGAATGTCATCCCAATTCGGAGGCCTTGATAGATGCATGTACCAACAGACTCCGGGTGTATAAAGATGACGAGAAATTCTCGTCATTCACTTTGAAATCAGACACTCAACACACTTCTGCACATTATTTTCGGCCGGCCGACTTTCTTTTCAACAACCTTGTAGTCGGGACTTTCTAATCCTTGATATCCGGTTCCCATCAATATCTTTACGAAAATGAAGCTCTCTGCTACCTTCTTCACTCTCGTCACTATTTTTGGCCTCGCTGCCGCCTCCCCTCAGCGTGGGGGAAGCAGGCAACAACAAAACGCAGATAGAAAGGCTCTCCAGGACCTCGCTGGGACAGACGTCGATCCCAACCTTGAGAACGGCACTAGGCTTCTGAGCAACGGGCAGGGGCAGTGCGTGGCTGTGTCTGGAAAAGCAGTCTGCTCTGATGCCTCGGGGGCAACCTCGTGAGTTGATCACAGCAACCCGCGTCCGATCGTCACGTTAACGCTGTACAAGTTAGTGGTAAATGAAAACACATGACACATTGCATACTCACTCCCAACTTGTATACAATTTCAAGTAGCCTCTTTCGGTAGTATTAAGGTCCGGAACCAGAAAGTTCCCTTGCCCCTAGGATAACTGTCCGTAAATGACGTACTTTGCGGTCCTCTAAAGCGCTGTTACTACTGGTCACTCGGCCCGCCTCTGCCTTCTCAAACGGCCACCTTGATGTAGTGTTTCCATAGCAATCCGCCTGGCAATCAAACTCACGTTAGAAATTTTTCATCTAGTTTTAAATGTGCTCGTCTACTCTGGCCATCAAGCCCTTTATGTCTAGCATGAGCCGTCTGTATATTGAGTCCGTTCATTTGGAAAAGTTTGTAGTCGAATCACATGAATCAAACACTGTAGAAACCATATAGTGGGACTCTGCCAATTTAAAATTGGTATGTATCAGATTTAACTGATTTTGGGAAACACACACTTAATCTTGCAATGTAAGACGTCGCCATGGTAAGGGCACACGGAGTGGCGAAGTGGTAATATGACCAGCAGCAACCATCGGCTGAATTTCTTCACCTGAAAGAGTAGCAGTCTTTTCTAATGGGCTGGAGATCGTGTTTGATGACTTTATATTTTGCGTAGTTAGCTTCATTTAAGTCTCAGAATATTCTTCTGAGTCCGTTCCATCTTGGTCCATCACGACCTCAGATCATCTTTCGCTGACCAATCACAGATATTTGGATACATAGCGAGGCATTTTAACCTATATTTCGAAGCTCAACAAGAGGCAACGACCCTGGGTGCATAGCTTTCACAAATCACACAGGACCCAAACCCGGAATCTCGAATACAAATGGAAACTGCTGGCCGAAAGAACCGGCATTGTGCATTGTGTGGAAAGACTTGGATAGAGTTATCCGAACCTCGGCAATTCGAGATGGACGTAAGGTCTGTTAAAGGACACTGGGTTATGACGTTCATCTTCCACGCAACAAATCCTAAGTCTGCAAGTTTGTCGCAGATATCAGCTTCATAGGCTCTCGTGGCGGGTTGGAAGTTGACGATCTTGCCTACCCTGCCGCAAAGAAGTACCCAGTTCTTCGCACTGAATGCTGTGCAGCTCCTAAGGAGACGTTGAGAGGTCATCAGTCGAGAACCCGAACAAGATATCTGCGTAAAAACAAGTTGCATTTGTGATAGAGGGGTTGAAAATGAGATTTTGAACGCCCTGGATGAGCAGTATTCTCGTAAGATTCATATTAGTCTCTAAAGCTGCTAGCTCCGGACCAGGAAACTTGGCAAAGGAGGACTAATACAGTCGACAGACAGAAAGCAAAGTCGGGTAGGTTAATGAGAGTACTGTCAGAACCTCAAGATACGCGCTCGGCGTCATGTTAGTGACATGACGCACTTTGCGGGACGCGAATTACTAAAGTTTGTCAGGAAATCGTTGGAGTCCACAGTGAACATCTGATGTCGCAGCTCCTGACTTCTAATATGGGCCCTATGTAGAACTAGTTTGACATGGTGCAACGCCGACAGAAGCACAGCGACTAATACCCCTGTTGAACCTGTTGAAAATTCGCCTCGCTCGTTATGTGCCGTTCCTCTATCCAGCTATTTGGTCCGGGGTTTGAAACCGAAAGTCTCATGGTTGGAGGTCTCAAAAGGTAGCACAGTGGGTCTTGTAGCATATGGAAAGAAGATGATTGTAGATTTACAGTACTGTCCCCGTCCGAAAACGAGTTGAGCACGATTCCAAAACCAACGTGCTGAATTTTCTCTCCCATCTTCGGATCTGAGCAGCAAGCACACTCAGCACCGAGCTTCTGCTCGGCCTAACACTCTGTCTTAGATGTTATCTAAAAATTTCACTTGTAGCAGCATAGGGTTCTGCTATATATCTCTTTTAAGTTATATAGACTAGGTGAGAGTAGAAGATGCTCAAGTCTTGACGGGACGCTCTCCGTTGCCGAAGAAACCTGGATCAGAAAGTTAGCATGGTGAACCCTTTATGTGATCAGATTCTTGCTCTTACCGCAACTGCCAACAATGACGTTCCAAGTCAGGTGGTTCGAAAAGATCTGGCCAGAGGAAACCATGTTCCAAGGTGAAATGATGCAGTTCCCATGTCTATCACAAGTAGGTTCGCCCCATACGCAGTTTGAATTGATGTTTTGGGCCATGTCGGCGACGCCAGTACAGGGAACATTGAGTTCACTGTAGTTATCGTTGCAGACACCGATGGCTGCGTCGTTGACACATTGGGTGCGGATGCAAGTACGGGCCCTCGCCTTGCATTGGTTGCCAGCGATGTGCCTCAAGCATCTGATGGCTGTTTCGACTTGAATAGTCCCTACCTGCCGAAACGGGTATGACAGTTGCGGTTACGCTGGACGATATGAGTTAGAGATTGGAGGCATCATGACGGCTAACAAAGAGGCTCAGCCCACCATGCGGCGCTCAAGCTGCCCACGGGCAACAAGTTTGGGATCGTCGGAAATGCCTGGCACTTCCTGTTCCCCCTCTGTGTAGATTGAGAAGTGGGATTGTACTGCTCCCGAATTTTGGCTTCGATATCCTGTAGCCCCATTGTCAGCAGAGTCAGGTCGTGGGCGAACCAACGCATGTATCGAGTCGTGACCACTTACTTCGAAGCTGGTACCCCAGACCTCAACTTCGGGTTCACCTGGGGTAACAACCCCCTGCTAGCCAAGTTCGCCCACCGGGAGGGGTGCAGTAGATAGCAGAGGCACGACCGCCGCAGCCGCCGCAGAAGCGACAACGCCGAGAATGGTAACAGCTGAACGCATATTGACTAAAGGGAAAGTTGTCTCGGAAGGGGTTCAGCTGGGTGAAAATGTGGTGCGACACAAGCTTAAGTGCTACGTATCTTCGTTCTGTGAATCCAACGAGTAAGCCATTCGCTATTTATATATCAGCAGAGCACCAGTTCTGTGCTGAACCGTAAGGCCGTGAAGAGTAGACTCTACGAAGACTCATAATCCCGGAAGAACTTTGAGATTATTTCGTCACATTTCGAGAAGCAACTTTTGGAAATTTTCCTGGGTTGCTAAGCAGCATATGTCCACGTTGTACAGGCTGGTTGGACGCACAAGCACTTCGACCATTCAAAATTCATAGATGCTCACGGCTTAGTTACTAAAAGTGGCTGCCCAGAAGGCTCGAATCTCCGCGCTGGGTCAGAAGAAGCAGCCAAACCTATCCATACTATCACCTTCTTTTCTGGGGCAACATGGCGACTCCCCAGCCGAGTCTGCCTGGGCACGCCCGAATCTTCCGATCCGTAACAAATCCCGTAACATGGACATCGTATTGATATTAGCATTAGTAAGGAGTCACAACGAATACTTCTGCTAGGAAATAGGCATACAATGGCCCGTGGAAAGCGCCGTATAACCACGATGAAAGCTCGGATAAATAGATCCATTACATTTAGGGCAACATGCCAATCAAGGTCTGGTTTTCCAGAGGATTTTCCCACGAATAGCGCGGGAATTGCCTGATAGAAAAGAGGGGTTTTAAAAGGATTTGTCAAGCAGAATACACACAGTTATACAGTAGAATTAACGATTTCGACGACTTCCCTAATCCAGGACGGACGACCTGCTTACAACGGCCTGCAGGAAATAGTCCTTAAAAGAGAGACCAAATACTAAAACTCGTATCTAGTCAGTAACTAGTATAGTCTAAAGAGGTCTAGCAACCCTCCATTCAAGTAGATAAGTGCTTAAAGGTATAGGGCTATAGTACAAGTTAAACTATAGAACAGAAGAACTAGGGAAGATGATAAAATAAGTTCAAATAGATTACTAGTGGACT
Source organism: Colletotrichum coccodes (assembly GCA_020466075.1). Lineage (NCBI taxonomy): Eukaryota > Fungi > Ascomycota > Sordariomycetes > Glomerellales > Glomerellaceae > Colletotrichum > Colletotrichum coccodes. Next base: position 36,148 of record JAIMZG010001661.1, read on the forward strand.
TAAATGATCTGATACTAAGAAAATATTTACAATACTGACTAATTTGATATAACAGATGACTATCATAACTTACTTAAAGGGTGGGCCAAGTGTTTACTCAACGAATTAGGACTAATAGTACTGTCCACGTCAAGAAATAAGGAGGAGAAGAGACAAGAGACTTGTAGAATAGCCCTATAGGCGAGGTAGAATGTCTTTTGAAAGGTGGCGGCTAATAGTATTGCCGCGTACGCAGTATCTGTATTGAAATCCAGTGTCACGTGGTTCAAGGTTGTTCATTTGTGAGATTCAACGGTGCGATGTCTCTCGATTCGTGAATGGTGCCTAGACTGACGCGGCATGTTACTACACAATCTTGTGGAAATGCCATTATTCCGCCGCAAAAGAGGTGCTTAAGCACCTACGCTTCGCGTGTGCGATAAATGTTGTCAAGAAAGTAAACAGAAACCAGCAATCTTTAGGAAATTAGTTAAGGTTAATGTATGCTGGGGAAGCTAATCAATTAAAAGTTGACGTGGGTTCAGCTTTGGTAGCTGCTCGGCCAGCCGATTTGGATCCCAACCATGAGTGAATGCTCTTTAGTAATCATCAGGGACGTTGTTGCCACTCAGTGGTAACTCTGTGCATTAAAGCGTAAACTTCGCTAGTGCACTTATAGTCTTTTAGCAACGAATTGAATTACAGCCTCGCTGTCTAAAGCTGGTTTCGCCGGGCAAGTTGCTGGACTACTTTTGTAAAAGATGGATAACCCTGAATGTCGACCGTTATGGGCTCGGGCAGTTGATGGCCTAGAACTAGCCGTTGAACTCAGGTCTAATTCTGTAAGCTTGTGAGGGACTTGGTCACAATGAAGTTGTGAATCTCTGACGATGCTTATGTGTACAGGCTGCAAGAAAGACGGGCTTTTGAGAACCCCTGCGCTTAGAAGGATTCCAACCAGACGAATAATGGGCAACCGAGAGATGGTTTGGGATGATGAATACTAGCGATCTGTTGTGCGAAGGAAACCGTACCCCAGATACACATCAGCTAGAGTCCGGTCGGATGCCGGTCTCATCTCGTGCCAACAACCATCAGAATAAGAGATGAGTATTTGAAGGATTCGGTCTGGCCACCCAAAGATGGATTATCGTCCCGTTTCGTTACAATACCAGATCTTGGAGAAAATCAAGTTGCATATGCTCCTGGCCGTCCCAGGAACAAGCACATGGCGGACTCGAGTCCCTGAGCCGGTCCGGTTTCGACATTCCAGTCGACTAGAACATCATCCCGACACTTGACAGAATACAATTTGAAACCGGAGAACCACATGGGGATCTGTAGGCGCTCCTCCGGGAGTGGAGATGGGGGAAAAAACATAGGAGTTCGTTTCACTGATTTGGATTTTGAGCTTTGCGCCCATTCGCGCAGAAGCTGTGGGGGGACAGCCACCGAAACCTCTACAACCGCAACTAAAGCTCCGAAAGCTGAAAAGGTGGTCATGCTATTCGCTAGGGAAATATGAGATGATATTGGGGTTAGCCCGTAAGGTCGCAAAGTTCCCTTGAGGGTGGTACAGTACTGCTAGGTAAGAGGCTTGGCATCCGGCTTTTAAGGGGGGTTTCTTTTGTCTGTGGGAAGGTTCTGTCTGACGTATTCGTACTCGTTCGCTAAATAGGAACAGCAAGGGGGTAACAGGAGCCGAGTTCGCAACCCAAACGCTTCAAGGTCAGCACCGCAATTAGATGACAACAAGACGAAATTTGACAGCCCAAGCAATGGTCAATGCTACTCTTCCAAAACGCTGACAAACGGTGCTCAAACGAAAATTTATGTCCAGCATGGCATCAGATTTTGCGGCAATTCAGTCTTGAGACAGAGTCCGGATGGAGAGCGTAAAACCAGAGTCAAGATTGCGGAGGCCAAGAGCCAACCGAGTCAATGAGTCAACACAAAATAATCAGCCACTGAACAGACCAGGTCTGAATCCAATCAGATCGGGAAACTAGAAATAGAAGCGGCACTTGAGCCAATGACACCAGTTGTGGCCCCGGAAGCCGCGTCGTAGCCACCAACCAACAAGGTTTCACACCACAAACAATGCTACCCGAGAAATGACCGGTCGAGAAATGTTCCAAGAGTTATTTTCATTGACAGGGCCGTCTGAACCAATGTCTGAAATTTCGAGTTGACAAATTGAGTCTATACTCTGTCAGCTCTCTTGTGACTCGCGCCTCTGGAGTAATTAAGCATAATCGAGCCTCGTAATTAGTTTGTGTTTGGGTCAGTCCGGCCCCGAGTCATAGTCCTGAATCGAGCTCTTCCTCGGTTTGGCAACCTGGGTCACACGAAGGCTTCAGAGAATTTCGGCGTCACCCTCACCGGAGGACCCAATGATGCAATTACCGTTCGGCCAAAAGCCGGAGTCGCGCACAGTTGCGCACAGTTGCCATGTGTTTGGTCAAGCGAACCGCCGATTAGCGAATGACGGGGGCGCAACGGGAATGCAAGCCAGAACGGGCGTGCAGGATGCTGCGAGTAAACACCTTGCAGGCAGCTCAACGACTTGTGGGCAGAAGATCAAATTACCAACGGTGAATCGGCGGGTGGGGATGGCATATTGCGGAGATGCCAGCGATGGTTGGCGAAAAACCCGGTCATCTCGTTCCCACGACGCTCGCATTCGTCGACGGCTTTTCACCGAGGTGGCCGGTGATGAATCAAGGGACGAATGTCAGACAAAGCAACGTTTGGGGCGAATAAGGTTGAAGGACAGAAACGTGGCGATGACCAGAGACCGCGGCGTAGGTTATTTGGCAGAACCACAAGAATTGGAATTCTCTCGTCAGGTTCTGCACAGCCCCCCTCCCCCCTCATGGGTCTCCTCGAAAGGACGGCCTGGGCCAACCTGATGACTGTGCTTGGGGACAATCGTGACAGGTACTTTTGGCGCACCCCTCAAGTCTGAAATGGCTGCGATGACCCTGGAAAGGTTCAGGGTGTCAGGGTGCGGCAGTGACCTCGCGGGGAAAAGTCTACGATATCCTCGCATTTCGCCGTCATAGAGATGAAAGAGGCGGAAGCCAAGCCCAGCCCAGGCGCCCCCTGAAGGGACGGCAGGAAACGGAGGAACCCTGATCCGCGCAGAGACGAGGGGAGATGGGTCCGATGGACGAGATCGAATGCCAATGCCGCGGACTGAGTTGCAGTTCGGGCTAGGGAAAACGTCGACGCCGGCTCATACCTATCTGCGATGTTTGTTTCTCCATCACATAACCCGTTACTTTGGGAAATTACAGAAGTTGCAGGCGCTGGGAGTTGCGTCGCGGGCACAGAGAGAGCGCTCGACGTCACGATGGCTGACTGGCCGGGCCAGCTTGTCCCATGTTTGGCTTTGCTCCTGGCCGGCAGCGTCTGTCCAGGTGTACCAAGCCTGTCAGAGAAGAGGTCCGAGGGAGCGTAGCTGTTGCCGATGGCATGCCAGAGCGGACGGGAACCGGATGTCATGTCAGCCACGACGAGCAGGGCTAGCCCTTCTGGTTGGGAGTGGTGGGCTCTTAAGGTGCTGCTTGCTAGGTGTTGTGGAACGATGTTGGAGTCGGAACCGCCTTTTGAACGGCATAGTGAGGACAGCGGAGAATCATACCCGGGGCGATGTGTTGACGAGACGAAAATGAGATACTGGAAGGGGCAAATACCCCGTCCTCATTTCAGCAGAACTTGAAGCACAAGCTTCTACGGTAGAACTGCATGGGGCATAAGGTAGCCCGTGTATGGAATTTGAGAAAACAACAAATGGAACAAACAAGCAAGAGGGTAACAGCCAAGGGCGAGCGTGTTAGAGTTGCGGGATGACAGACTGGCAGCATTGCGTCTACAATAGCGGTGGTGATGGAGTATAGCATGCGCAGTAAGGTTGAGCACGGCTGAAGCAGAGGGTCAGGGTAGTTAGTGTAAGGCAAAGAAGGGAGAGGGAGGGAGGAAGGAAGAGTAAGAGAGGGAAGAGAAAAAGAGAGAGAGAGAGTACGGAAAAGCTGAAAACGAAGACGGGAAGAAGAAAAGTTGAGCAAGGCAAGGAGGGAGCAAAAGCAGAACTAATGCCATGCACAATTAAGCATACATAGATGACGACGTCGGTGTGATGTGTAGCCGCACACTAGCGAAGCAAGACAGGTTGTAGTTTACTGCATATCCGCCGCTTCGGGTACCATGAGCTTAATCGGTCCAAGCTTTGCCGCTAATTCTGGTTCCCGTTTCATGCCCCAGGTCAGGGTGGCTTTGGTACGTTCTCTTCCTTGGTTCACCAACGAACTCCCTGGCTGAGATCTGTTGCCCCCTCCTCCTTCCGACCCTCCCGCCGTAATTCTCCGAGGAACACACACTTCCCCACGTCTCTTTTCTTTTTTTTTTTC
>JAIMZG010001662.1:0-41375 GCA_020466075.1 Colletotrichum coccodes
CGGCAACGGTTCCGGCAACGGCACCGAGACTCCTTCAAATGGCGCTGGTGCTCAGACTGTCGGCTCTGCTTGCGCCGATGAGGGCGCCTGGAACTGTGTCGGAGGCAGCTCCTTCCAGCGCTGCGCCAGTGGCACCTGGTCATCTGTCCAGCAACTCGCCGGCGGGACGTCTTGCTCCGCCGGTATGGGCTCTGACCTCAACATGGTCGTGACCCGAAACGGTCGCAAGCGTGCTTTGCGCCAGCGCTCCCTTCGCTTCCGTTCCGCCTAAGCTGGTTGATGGCGAACACTTTTTATGGACGGTTTGGCATTTATGGGACATGATACCTTGGGATACATTGGACAAAGTCACTACAACTTACAGGGCTGGACACACAAAGACTTGCGGCGTTTTGTTTTCCTTCTTGAACATTTACGACATTTTATGTACATACATTGCTCACGCATTTGCATGCCCGTCAGAGGCATATGTATGGATCAATTGGTATGAGAAAAAGTAGCGTGAGATCATCAATAGCATAAACTTTGCTCATCAACGTGTATTCCACTCTCAACTCTTCATGTGACCAAGTCGCAGATACGCAAACATTGTGCGAGGTAGCTCACTCATCAACCCACACACCCCAACCCAAAGCTTTCAGCTGGTTTCTCGTGTCAAAGCGCTGGCAGGCCGACCACTGACGGCCCAGAGCTGGACAGTCTGATGTGGCCATTCTAACACGCGGACGTGGAGATCCTGGCAAGAGAGTCAAAGATCTCGTGGGGTTCCGGGGCCAGGCAGGGACCTTGACATAACTCAAACTTTGTTCGGCCTTCTGAGGGAAACTCCCTCTTTACATGACATTGCAGACGTCCAAGGGTGTGGTCGAATGGGAGCTGTTCCTTGTCGAGCTGAACAGGCTGACACATGCTACATCAGACGAGAAGGGTACGCATGGACGTGATCAGCACCGATGTGCGGAAACGTTTTTGGCACACAGGAAGAAACATTTACGAGTCGTATCTTGAACCAAGAAACTATTTTTTCCACAACGACCGTCTCATGTAAAAACTCGGCTCAGTTTCGTGGAATGTATCAACAGTGTGGAGTATTGTTGTCAGCTATATTGAAGTCACGAGTGCCAGATGAGGGAATAGCCCACGCGTTCCCAGATAGATGTACACAAACCGGATCGAGCATCTGTCGTAAGCTCATCAAAGAGTATCTTCCGATTTCCCCGCCGCGCGCTCACTCACAACCATGTATCGTCACCCCGTCCCACTCTCCGCCGGCCCAGAAGCCGCCTCAGCAATCCCTTCCTCGGTTCCGTGTCGCCCTTCCTCAAGGCGGACAGTTTCACGGGTACCACGAACGGGTCGAGCTCGATGCCCACGTGCGCGCGTCCGTCCTCGCCAACGTACCGACCAAAACTGAAGGTCGCGCTCCTGAGGCTGCCCGGCCCGTCGTACTCGCGCACCACCCTACTGGGCGCGATGTAGGCGAGGATGGAGCCGATGGTCGTCGGCATGCGAGGGAGGAAGTGCTTGATCGCCATGCCGTACAGCGCAATCGCGACGAGGATGTTTATGCCCAGTACGACGAGGCTGATGACGAGGGCGGACGTGTCCATGAAGATGCGCGTCTCGGTGCTGTGCCGGATGCCGGGTACCATCAAAGGCTCTGGGTGGGTGTCGAAAAGGAACTGGTTGTTGCCGAGGGTGAGGGCGAAGACTTGGCGGTAGACCGTTTCGATCGCGGGGACGAGGGCAGTGGTGTTCGGGATGAAGGTCGGGTCGAGAAGGTTCGCGTGGCCCGGCTGGATTTTGAGGAGGTAGTTCATCCAGTCGCGCGAGAGGGAGTCGTTATGCCAGGGCCCTGGGTTGCCCTTGATGACGAGTTTATTTACAATGGCCACGATGGTATCGGTGTGGTTCGTCGAGAGCGCATAGTCGAGTGTTGCCGTCGACTCGGATGCCTGGGATGCGCTGACGATATAACCTTGCGGGTCCACCGTGACATCAAACATGGCTGTGGTGAAGACTGGATCGCACACGACGAAAGACGTCTGCATCTCCTTGTCCGCAAGATCCGCAATCTGTGACCTTCTCGTTGTTGTGATGTTTTTTCCTTCCTCAGAGTTCGCGGCGCTGGCGTTCGTGGCGTGCGAGATCCTCGACCATCCCAGTATGAGTGGAATTTCGCACGAAGACAATTTGAAGGTACCGTCAAGCTTGGAGACAATCTCTCCTGAAGCCGGCCCAGGGAACACGTTGAAATCCTGCAACTCCAAGTCGATTCCATCAAAAGCTGTCTGACAATCTTGCACAGATTCGCCGTTTCTAGTCATAGTGTAATTCAACTGGGGCCCTTTCCCCTGGGTCCTGTAGGTTCCAAAGTCGGAGCAGGATGGGTTGATGCCGAAACCCCTAGTTCGAGCCGTGTAAGTGTCGCCGTTTGCAGTTTTGTCGGGGACAACGGTGAAGGGTTGGAAAAAGTAGTCGTGGCTGACCCATGGCGTCAAGGGTGTGCCCTGCGACACGTTGTTCATTGTGATGTAGAAGGGCACCTCGTACGGAGCGGCATTCGAGAACAACTTTCGTGTTTCTTCCCTGAACAGGGAGTCGTTGCTGAGCCTGGGCATCATGTATTGCTGAAATTCGTGACGGTGCTCGATGGCGACCGGCTTTTCGTTGAAAAGACCACCGAGACCGACAGCTAGGAGATTCGATAGCAACGCAAGCGCGCACATGGCCGTGAGGATAATGTGGCCGGACTTGGCCGCGCGCCAAAAAACGAGTTGTGGAGGCAACGACGTGTATCTGGCGTGGATTGAGGTCTCGGCCGATCGTTTGCCTGACCATAAGTCCTGGAAAGGTTGAAGGATGCAGAGAAGTCTGTTGACCAACACCCAAAATGGCTCTAGCAAAGTTGCAAATATGGTAGGCACGTAGTTCTCGAGTATTTGCAGCACTTCGAAGCTGGCGTTTGGGCGAACAATGCCTGTCACATGGTAAGTTTCGCTTCTTTCGCTTCTCGGCCCGCGAGGATATTCTCACCATTGTTGCGCTGCTCTAGCAATTTCAAGTACACCAGACCACCCACGGCGGCCATCATAGATAAGACAACGACGATCCCGACTTCTCGACGCAGAGCCAAGGGCTTTATGGGTGAGTAGTGACCGACTGAAAATGCGGCATCGGCTTGTGACAATCTGATGCGCCGCTCCTCGCTCGATTCGTCTCGAATGTCGACAACCTTGATGACCATTTGCCTTGAGCTACTTTGGCACCCGCAAAATAGTTTGAAACGTTGGTCCCGGAAGGATTCCTTTAGCATCTCCTCTGGCAGGCATCCCTTTCCTGCAAAGGTGTCGAGAAGTGCCGTGCTGTTCTGACAGAGTGTGATCAACGAACCCAAGGAAGCTGGATCCATGGTCAGTCTGCTGGGTGCCCTGTATACATGCCACCACAGCAGTATTGTAAAAATCCCAACGAGTAGCAACAGTCCTTCGACGATGGCCGAGAAAATTCGGCTGACTATAATGCCGTGGAGTTCGATATCAACTGCGCCCTTAGTCACATCCGCGTTCGTCGTGTTTATAAGCATTCGGCGTAATGCAAGGGAAAATAGCATTTTGTGAGTTGAGTTGTAAGCGTTGCCCAAGCTAACCTCGTCTCGGTAGACGTCCAGCGTAGTCACATTCTTCCGCGAACCTATTGCGAATCCCGCCATGGGCGACATCGGCCACTTGATACCAAGGCGTTCGACCTGCTGATGTTGTTCCAAAAGGCGGCCGAATGGGTACTCTCTTGTAACCTGGAGTTCAGTCGAAGAGACACCAGCTCCAAGGAGATGCTCGAAAGCCGTCGAATTGAACTCTGTTTCAGAAAGTCTTTCCCGAGGTCCCGAAGGCACAATTGACTGCTCCAATGGAACGAGGTCGACGGATCGGACGGTGGCGTTCACTGGCTGTTTGTAGTAGTTCGTTTCGCAGAATATCGAGGTGAGATTGATCTCGTTCTTGGCAGAGTCGGAGTGCCCCCAAGTGGCTAGGAACTGATTGCCCGCTGATGCCTTGGAACACGTTGAACTCAGCCAATAATCTGCCCAGGGACTGTTGTGAAAACCAATGTACAGCATTTTATATGGCAATGTGTTGAGAAAGTCGCCGTAGGCGTTGATCTCGCTGGCATTGCAGCCACGGCCGTTGAGAAAGTCGTGATTATGCTTTCCTGGTGGCCCGTTCATGAAGGCCTGGGCAGGCCAGCATTCAAGTTCGGTCCAGTATTTTATCGTAGATGCTGTCCAGTTAGTCGACGAACCTTGCACCAATTTACTCTGTGCGCTGAATGGAAGTAATGTGTATTCAGGAGTAGTGAATGGCGGCAATCGTTGGTTTAGCCAGGTCTGGGCGTAGCCTCATTTAGAATCGATTGATCCAGAATTCCGAACTGTTCCGAGGCCGGTCGAGGGATCTGGAGGGGAGACATCGTTGCCTGTCGTCTTACGTCGACGGGACCGGTACCGAGAATCGCACTTTGAAGGGGAGTTATCAGCCAGAAAATGATTACCATTACTGATCCGCCGTAAAATACTGCCCAGTGTCTAGAGGGGATGAGCCTGAGTCTCGCAGGGTTGACAAGGATTGCCTACCGTCTTTTGGCTGCTTTGATCGGAACAACCGCAATGAAATCGTACGGATAGTCTAAGAAAATCGATCCCTCTGCCGTTGCGCCCGCCGGCCTTGACATTTCTAGCCATGGTTGTATTCGCTTCACATCCAAGTCAATCCAACTCCACAGTAAACTGTATATAACGGCGACAATTGTTGGCAAAAAGAGGTAGCAAAAGTTCGCAAAAGCCGGTATGTCGTCCACTGATTTGGAGAGTGCGAGCCCTCCTTTGACCTTGCTTTGATATGCGAGGACTTCGATGATGGTCGCGAGTAAGAAAGATGCAAAAGCGAAAGAGAAGAGAACAGGTGCGCTCAAGGTCAACGGCTTCCATCCGTGCTTGTGGACTGTCGGAAGTATCAGTTCTTGATGTTCGACTTGAGGTTTTTCTTCATGTTCTGTATGACCTGTATCTAGACTGCATTCGCTGTCTTTCGACCTACGAAGCAGGAAGGGAATCGAAGTCTTTCGACTCTGCTTCTCGGGCGAGCCATCTTGGCCTCTGAGAAGCCGAGTCTCGTGAACTTCGGGTGCCTTGAGGCCCATTGCCTCGAGGGCGTCGACTCGAGAACTTCGGCCGTAGAGGGAGGAGGTGGAAAGGTTGCCCAACTGTGATGGGAATTGTGGCTATGTAGCCCGGCCGCCAATGGCATAAACCAAAGAATATCCCTTGAGAAACGAAGACTCGAAGAAAAGCCCGCGGAAACCGGCCCCGGCAACAAAAGAAAGAAGACGAGGGAGAGAGGGACGAAGGGACTCAAGTTGCACAACGTCTATGCCCGGGAGAACAGGGCGACTTAAGGGAAAGAGACTGCATCCGACAGCTTGGAACGTCGAAACAGACTAAGAGGTAGACTTGCTACCAACAGCATATTGTACAGCGCGGCAACTTGCCGATGCGCATGATTCAAGCCGTTTCCGTCGACCAATGTCACCTCGCGCCAACAGAGAGTGACTCTGTCCGGGGTTCCTGCACCGGCTCGATGCTTGACGTGGGCCGTCGCCATGGGTGCTGGGGAATGAGAGGCGGTGGATAAGCGCCGGAGAGATGATCGAGGGGGGCGCGGCCCGGGAGGGGACAGGGCCGGGGCCGAGAACGCATTGCCACCGAACAGCCACTTGAATATCTGTATTCTTCAATAATCGGTTGGTTGATTTGGAAACCTGCGTTATATGAGTATAGTCCTCCCAAACTGTTTCTATCAGAGTCCTTGGACTGGTGTTGCTTGAGAAGCAATAACTGAATGGGGGAAAGTTGACCTCATGCAGGGATACTATGGGCTGCATCAGACCTTCAGGATTAGCCGCCGGGCGCGAAAGCCTGATTGGGGCGCTGAGGGCAAAATATGGGCCCATAGCACGGCCCCACTAAAGAATCCCACCGCACCTTAATTTAGACGGCGGCCAACATCCCGTCCTCTCCAATATCAGCTCTTGTTCCCCCCGTCAAAGGGTCAGCTACACCTTGCCGTAGCTTCGCATGTCGATGACTGAGAACGGCACAATTTTCATGTCCTTCGTGCGTCCCGGGCGTTGCTGTTGATCGGGCGGCGATTCTACGGTTCACCGTCGGGCGTTGCACGCGAAAACTGCGGCGGTTCCGGACGAAACATCACCCATGTTCCGTGTGCATTTGGAATCTGCTGTCGCATGAACGACGAGATGGAGGAAAGAGAGCACATGCTCGATAGTTTCAGTGGTCCTTCCAACCCAGCACAAACTTGGACAAACGGTCGATGAGCGCGAGCGATCAAGCTGCGTACGGCATAGGGAGGGTAGTCCTCGCCGTGCCCTAGGCGAGATTCCTCGGGCATGTTGACCTGGCCTGCGTGTTGTGCTATACGGAACGAAAAGTGACCTCCTGCTTCGGATTTATCTGGACAATAGAAAATGAGATACGTGGCCCCGTTGACTTCGATATGGCGTCAGTCAGCTGGTGGCAGATTACCGAACATCCGGGCTATCCCTCAGACTCCCACTGAGAAATCGACCTGAAGTTTTTTGAACCTTCCAATGTTATTTCTCAGAGAGAAAGTAGTAGGTTATGGCTTTAGGGCCTAGTCTCCCGATTTCTATATCTCCGTTGCCTTGCAGAGTCCCGGGGCAAGCCAGTAGGTGTTTACGTATAAGAGCTCGATTCCAGTTTTCCACTCGACGCGTCACAACTAGCACAGCATCATTGCGGAGCCGTAGAAACGTGTTCAAGGGCCATAGGGCTTGCTGGTTTTGACTATGACCGTGGGGCTCATAAGCCGAACATAATTCACCCATCAAAGGGGTTCTTGTATAAGCAACAGTGATGGCAAAAAGGCAGAAAGGGGTAACGATTCATATTGTGTCTTCCTCAGCCGCTGGACCGATATCTTTATGAATAGCAGGACAACCACGCAAGTAGAAGGAGCGTCAAACACTGTCGACTTATGGGGAGACGAAAGAACATACCACTATGATACATCAGCTTGGTGCAAAGTCCGTCTCGACGTTGGAAGCGAGTAGCTGCTGGAACACAGAAGCCTCGGATAATGCTCCTCCTGCACTACTCCATCCGAGGCAGGCGCGACGCTTACCGCCACAAGATTGAGCAAAGTTCTTTGAGATAACAATGCCATCAATACGGGCCGCGACTGGCCTCTTCTAATAGTAGTCGGGGAAACAGTCAAACAAGCCAAATATTAACAAAAAGGAGCACCGTAGAGGGGTCGAACCCACGAACCCTAAGGCCGGGACTCAATTCCTAGCGCCACGCAATAGGACCGCTGCGAGGCCGCCTCGTCGGACTTTGGTGTGACGTGTTCCACGAGAGGTTGGTAGAAATGGATAGGGTCTTCTCATTCGCAGGCTTGTGTAGTAGATAGGATAATGTTCCTTCCGAATCATCTTGACAAGCGACCTCTTCGAACATAGCCAGCCACTGGTGATGTGTGATGCCCCAGCAGCTTCTCTTATACCTGTAAGCCTTTACCTCATGCGCTTCATGGTAAACATTCACGGTAGCATCGATGGAAACCTAAATGAACTTCCCAAGGTCGGCGCTAAAACGGTTCGCATATCCGTGACTAGGTTTCTTGATCGAATATCATCCACTTCCTCCTCATCATCTGTTCTGTGGTAACGAGGTCGGGAAGCCGCCGGAGCCCGCTTTATTCTTCTCCTGTTTTCTTTTCTGTGGAGCTGAATCGATATTTGGTGCCCTGCGAGAACTTGTCGATCGTTGGTCTAGTCTGCTTTCGGAATGGTCATGCCTAGTTGTGCATTACCTCGAGCGAAGATGTCGATACTGGCTAAGCTGGAGGTGGTGTCTGAAAAAAGGTTCATTTTGGCGAGGAGCTTGAGCATACTCGCGGAGCTGCTCCAGGAGGACTTGGTATGAAACACCACAGGACGGCTGAATATTCGACTCAGCCGCCAAGTCCTGTGGGCGTCCCAAGACTCCTGGTACTGGACACGGTACCGGCCTAACGACCGGTACTATGTGAGCGACGATTCAGTGCCGGGGTAGTACTGCTAGCTTCCACACGATGGTAGGTTCTCTTTCCTATGGCCTCCGACGGCGCTCGTTGAATATTTGTTCTTATGCGGGAGGTGGAGGACTTTGATGGCGACCTTGTGGAGCTTCGATGTGAGAGCCCGCATATGTTCTCGGCATACCGAGTCTGTTTCTGGCTCGGGCCTCGAAGACGCTGTTACCGCGTCTTAGCTCTATCGTCGTTGCATCTGGGTTGACGTTCATGTCCGGAATGGAGGCAAGTTCTCTTCTGGATAATGGTGTGTGTTCGTATAACCTCTCATTGTCTTTGGGCTGAGATAGAAGCGCTCTGGTCCACCACGGTGCCCTTCCATGAGCATGACGACAAGCAAACTCGATTTCAGCGGGCTGGAATATAGGGGCATCGTGGCAGCGTAAAAGTGCAGAACGGGGCAAGCGAACAGATGACTCAAGTTGGTTTCCGGCCAAAGTACTTGTAACATGGTTTCCAAGCCTATCATCGTCCGGCGGTCAACTGTTCAGCCACGCTTACTCCACCTGGGCACTCGGAGATCGCCATACACTGATAGAGAGTAAGATCATACGCCCTACTCGTAACCGCTTCGATTGCAGACTAAAGATCAGGCCGAGGGAAGGTTGCTGTGGCGCCCGGTGTAGGATCCAACACGAGGCCAATGCCGCAAGGCTTGTTCAGATCTCTCCATGAACTCCAAAAGGAACTGTGTAGACCGGGTCACTGTGGACTGATTCAGAAACATGTCATACATGTACCCCAAAGTTAGCCGATGCGGAATGAGAGGAAAGGAAGCCACAAACACGGAGGAGATCAATACCAACAGGTTCATGCTCAGCACATGAATTCTACAGTCCCCTTCCCCTCGAATAGTCTGAGCCGGGACTCGCTCCTGGTAAGTAACAAAAAACGCACTCGGTTGATAAAGCCTCACACTGGCTCAAACGGACAAGGGGTTGGCAAAACCGCATAAATCAGCCCACACTCAGCCGTTGAAACACGATCCAGAGTTGACAGTAGGTGATCTATAACAACCGCAGCCTTGGGACTGCACCCATCTACAGCCAGATGGTAGCACATAAAGTACACGTATTCTACACTTTTTGACAGCACCCCACGCTCTTCCCCTGTTCTCGCTATCAGCTCTCGCTGCGTTATATCCTGGCCCGACTTCACCGCCAGAACCAGTACGTCGTCTCTCCCTCCAACCAAAACCTCTAAGCCGCTTATCTCCTGACCAAACCCTTGGCATTGGAGTAGCCCTTGATGCGCTTGGTGTACTTCCACAGGTGCTTGTACTTGGGACCTTGGCGCTTGGCCTCCCAGCCGCGGGGCTTCTTGGGCTCCTTGAGCGAGTACACGCGCGTCGGGCGGAACTCGATGTCGGCGCCTGGTACGCCGGCGCGCTCCATAACGCCGGCGGTGTTCTCGTCCCAGATGGTACGGAAGAGGTTAAATCCGACCGGGTTGAGGCGGAACTTGTCGCGGAAGGACTTGAGAGAGAAGCCGTCGCGGGCGGAGTACAGCTCCTTGAGCGCGGCGGTATCGAGCTTCTGGCCGGGGGCCTGCTCGAGGACGAAGATGGAGAGGCGGTGGTAAGGCGCACCCTTTTGCGAGAAGGCGGGCAGGTAGGGGACGGCGAGCTGGGAGGGGTCGCGGACCTTGGAAAGTGGGACGGAAGTGGACGTCGGCGAGAGGGGGACGTTGGCGGCAAGGAAGTGGCAGCGCTTGCCGAAGCCGTCATTCTCGACCGAGGGAACGTCCGAGTCCATGATGACGATTGAGACGAGGCGCTCGCCTGCCGTGAAGGGGGTGACGCGCAGGCGCGGGGGCACCTCGGTGACGTTGCTGGGGAGGACCTTGCCCGGGGGTACCTTGGAGCGGCGGAAGAAGAGTTGGACGTCGTAGGTGGGAACCAGCTTCGGGAGGATGTCGGGGACGACATTGAATTGGGCAATACGCTGCTCGATCATCTTGGCCTCGTAGGCGCGCCACTTGCGCTCTGCGAGGAAGCGGTAGATGGGCTTGTTCATGTCGCCTGTTCAGGATCCGTCAGCACTCAATGCAAAGAACGAAGCACGGGAGTCTGCCAATGGGGCCATACCGAGACCGTCCTCAAACCGCCTCTTGACAGCGGGATCGTTGATATCCGCCAAAATCTTGAGCCTTTCGACGTGTTGGCGCAAGCTGGCCAGCTTCATCTGACGCATCCTCTCCCCTCCCTTTACCTTGTCTCCATCCGTGTTCTCCAGCCTCTTGATCTTCTCCGTCTCCGCCACGATGGCACGCAGCTTCTCCTCGCGGTCGGCGGCGAGGATCTTGCGCGCCTCCTGGAAGGCCTGGTAGGGCAGCTGCTCGAAGGGCAGGTTCGTGCTCGTGCGGATGGCGTAACGGCGACGTCTCGAACCGATGGGCGGCGTGCCGGCCTTCCAGAGGTCCTTCTCGGCCCACGGCGCAACGGCTGTGTTGGGGTCGAGCTCGACGGGGTCAACGGTCTCGGGCCGCTCGCGCGACACCTTGTACACTTCGGCGGCCGGGGCGGGCGCGTCGACAGGCTCCTCCGTATCGGCAGCGGCGTGGCGACGCTGTTCAAGCATCGCCGCAGCGGCCGGATGGCCTGCCTACACGACGATGACATTCTGGCTGTGGAAATGGAGACGGGGTGGAGTGGATGTGGTTTGGGCGGGTGGTCGTACTGCTTCCCGACCAAGACTCGGAAGGAGGTTTTTCACCAGACACTGAGCTTCGCAAGTCTGCTTTGCGGGTCTCCATAATTATTTTTCCCATTTTCCAATTGAAAGACGGAACATCCCGCCCCGGGCAGGGGGGTCAAGGAGCTCTACCATTGAGAAAGCGTGTGCTGCAGGTACGTACCTGCATTTCAGCGTCGTCTGATTGGCAGCTTCCTTCGACAGGACGGGCCAAATTTTCGTGTTTCCTGCGCAGAGGAAAGGGTGCGGCTCTCAATCCCATCGACGAAGAGCAGCCCATCGTACATTGCGAAACGCAACGACAACAGTTCCTCCATTGCGACGTTTCGCATACATAATGGCCGGAAAGGGAGTCAGGAGCCTCGGCGAGGCCATGAGGAGCCTGTCCCTCTCGTCGACGTGCAGAGCGGCGAACCCTGCGACGTCCTTCGTCGGCTCATCCAGCTTTACGAGATCGATGGCTACCGAAGCGCCATTCCCGGGCATCACGACATCCGCTTACGCCTCCCCTAAGACGACGGAACCTTGGACACCGAGTAGGCTTCCCCCCTTCACAGTTGCAGACGTCCCGCGACGCAGCTGCTAACCCGTGTTTTCCACAGCCACCTCCGTCCCCGTCACAATCCACGCCTTCCCGACCCTCGAACCCCGATCTCTCGAGTCCTACTCGACGAAGCACCTCTACCTCCCTCTCCGCCGCGATCTCCTCCACCTCGCCGTCGTCTTCGAGGGTGACGCTACTCGCCAGGGCACGGCCAGCACCAAAACCCGCTGGGAGGTCCGCGGTTCGCACAGGAAGATCCACCCGCAAAAGGGCACCGGCCGCGCCGCGCGGGAACGAAGCAGTCTCCCATTCGCCGCGGTGGAGGTGTCTCCCACGGCCCTAAGCCGCGCGACTTCAGCACCCGCCTCAACCGTAAGGTCTACGACGTTGCCTGGCGCACCGCCCTCAGCTACCGCTACCGCCGCGGCCAGCTCGTCGTTTGCGAGGACGGCATGGAGCTGCCGCTGCCACAAGACTTTACGAGGCTTGCCGAGGCCGGCGTTGTCGGTTCCCAGATCGCCGACGAGTACCGTCGCAAGTGGATGATGCAGGTCCTCGAGGCCAACGAGTGGGGCAAGGCTCACGGCCGGACGTTGTTCGTCACCAACGGGGAGAGGCCGCGGCTGTGGGAGACCATGGAGGCCGCGGGAGACCAGGGTAGGTGTCTGGACGTTAACGAGGTGGATGTCAAGGATCTGCTGGAGGAGGGACGTGTGGTTATCGAGCGGGCGGCGCTCAGGGAGATGATCGAGTCGCACCAGAGCGACTTGGTGACCAAGATCTTCATCAACGGTGCTCTGAAGAGCGGTCCGACAATTGGTGAGCCGCTCGTTCAATGAAGCGTTCGCAGAGCGGCTAGGCAAATGAGGACAGGGGAAGAGATTCGTGGATATCTTGTAACACCAATCAACGAGGAGCGGCGGTTGTCTGATTAGAGGGCGCCTCTCCGGCTTGTAGCAATATAAGGCACATACTGCCATTCACCTTGTACTCTGCGGAAGAGGCGCGCAGCATGTCAGTTCGTCAGTGGGCGGGGTTGATACTTTGCACCACCGTAGGTGTCAACGATCACAACGCCCGCCCAATTGTCTCAGTAGTAGGCGCTTCTAGCAAAGTCAAACCGGCGTCTATCGGCCAAGGAACGCCAACAGCCGTTCGGCCAAGATCATCCGAATCATTTCCCATCGGTTCTCGGTTCTGCACAACCCCCAGACATGCTCCCCGAGCTTCATAAACGCAACGAAACAGTGCATAAAATGTAAATCGGTTTCGACGGGGGGGGGAAAAAAATCTCCCAGCGGGAATACAACTTCAATTATGGAGCTCTGAACGTCCAACTTGCCTCCATTCGGAAACCCCATACGCCATCCCGCGTCAGAGGAACCTGGCAGAACCGGGTACCTTGACCGGTTTGACGCAGAAAAAAACCCACCCACACGCGCGCGCCGAGTCTGCGACCGACTCGTAACGTCGGATACGCATCTTTAACCAAACCGGATTAACAGAACAAACAATGCAACCGAAGCTCTGAAAACACCACTGCGGTTGGCTTGAGACAGACACCTGAACCTTGTCTCATTTACGAACCCATCAATTCGGCTTCCTACTAAACTCGACTCTAATCCGAAGTCCGGACCTGGACTGCTCCACAATTCCCGTCGGGTAAATTGGAGATGTACCCGGCCCGGATGGTGTCCCGAGGACACACGGGCGGATCGCGTCCATGCACGGCCTACGTCATTGCGGGCAGGCCTTGGTCCTTAGTCCCTCACCATCTTCCCTTCGTTCACCGTCGCCCTTTTCAGCCAGCTAGGCAATATTAAGGTTTCCCATATTTCAAGGCCAGGGACCTTGCTCTTGCTATGTTTGTATCCATCGCGCAAAACGGTGCACTCCCTGGGCAAGTATCTCGTGTCTTCATTTCCTCGACCTTGGAAGCTCTAAGGGGATGCCCGAATCGCATGCCAATGCATGTTTGGTACCATCACTTGTCGTTTGCACCTTTGGAGCATTTTCATTGAGTTCTGACGTCTGGGCTTCCGTTAAGGCGCTCATTTTGTCTCATCCTCTCGAGAGAGCCCAGCAGGGCTAGACCACATCCTTGCCTTGCCGCACCCAGCTGCCTGCAGTAGTGAAGTAACGAAACAGCAACGCACACCTTACCCAGGGCCGGGTTGGTAATGTTTACTGATACAAGCATCATCTGTCTTGCCAACCCCTTCCCTTTCATCTCTTCTAGCTGCCGACCTGTGGTACCCAATGTACAGCAGCATTGGCCAATGATGGCCGGGGGCTTACACCGAGCTGCGGGTCGCTGAGGATGGACATGCCTTTTTGACTTTTGCCTCAAAAAGACGGCGTGGCGAGCCGCCAAGGAGGATACAAGCTAGACCATCTCAATATGTCATCCCGGCGTTCAGGGTCTGTGACGTAGACATGGTGTGGCCGTCTCAAGCCCGGCGAGGCTCATACTAAACTACACCTCACCCACGCCGTCCTTCGGTATGGTGTTCTCGTGTGCTCTCTCTGTGGCCTTCACAATCTCTTTCCCTTCCCGACTATGTTGGATCGCCAATCCCCGCGCTCCCATCCATGTAGCTAGCTCCCGTCCCTCTTCGTTTTGGTAACGGTCCGGAACGGAAGGCCAACGATGACCTCCCCCGCCCGTCCGGGCTCACGCCTTGGTGTGAACGGGGCCAGGGAGGAGAAGGAGGAGGCAAGGCCCGTACTGACGTAGCGCAGGCCAAGCTTTCCCCGGAGCTCCAACCACTTGACGTAGTTTGGAACAACCGGCACCCCCTTAAGCACTCCCTCTCTGTCTCCATGTGGCGACCTCGTTCATTCTTAAACTCGACGTCCTTCCATCAGCGAAGCTCGTGCTTCGCGGCTTTGCTGTCCTCCTTCTCCTGCTTTTCCGGCCTTCCTTTCCGACTACCTGCAGCAGCTCATACACCCATCGACGAGCGTGCAACTGCAACTAGCAACCCTACGAGTAAATGAGATCGGCTTCCCAGTCATCGGCAGGGTCTTGAGTTGTTGAGGGCTTTCAGAGCTGGTAACCGCCAGTCGTGCTACCGGCCGCCCTCTCCTTGGGTTCGGCGGCCGGTCCAAGAGGAACCACTTCAGCCCCCGGCATGCCTTCTAAGAACGTCAACATATGTTTCGGTTAATCAGGACTCACCTACTCCCGTATCGTCCCATTCCCCCATTCGAAACTAGTCATCGGGGACCCTTTTCTTTAACACAACCTGGACCACTTTCGCATCCACCAACAGCCTCGTGGGCTTTTCCTGCCATTCTACACCGAAAATTGGGTGTCCTACCGGCTATTAGTCACCGGGCCCCTTTTTTCGAAGAGGAAAGCCAACCCCGCCCGCGTGTTTCGATACCTCTGGGTTGAAGCTCGTATTCCGGTCATTGCACGATCGCCCCGAATGCTAGCTACGAGACGCTTCCACCGGCGACGAATATGACCTAGCCGCAAACATTAGCAAGCCGGTCGTGCCATTTCCGCTCTACATCGACTCGGTGAAGCATAACCTCCCCACCTTGCTCCCTTAGGCGCAACACATATCATACACGACGCGAACCAACGAAGTCAGATCACAAGATGTCCGATGCATCTCAGCTGCGATAAGAAAATATGCTGGTCAGTTTCAGTACTTTTTTCTTACGTGGGGCTCAACCGGTACGGCACCTTGGTCTTGAAGATCGGAAAACAAGTCAGGCCAGAACCGCCATGCAGGATGGCGGGCACCCTGCACTAGGGCCAAGGTCGTTGACCATTCGACAGGTGGCCATCTCTTCACTTTTGTCCTTTGTTTTCATTATTTTTGTCTATCAAACCCCTCATCCTACTAGTCTGGATTTGGGGACCTTTCACACAAATGTGCGGCCCAAACATCTTCAGGGTATCAGGTTGCTGTTTCCAGCCCTGGCATTTCGGCTGGCTTCTCAAAAATTCCGGCTGGTAATCATTATCCCCCTTCCAAGTCATTACCCATAGCAGGGCTATGTTCCAAAACCCACCCCAACGCCGAATCTGGAAAAGTTCACAACAGTGAATGCGTCGGAATCATGTAGCGATCTGGCTCGCTCAGCCTCTTGGTACAGGCATGGCTTCTCATGCTGGCTCATCCTTCAATAAAGCGCTCTACGCATGTTCGAAAGCACTGTCCGGCATGTGGTCGTAGTTGATGTCCGCACTGCTGCCGGACCTCGAAGACATGGTTGTCATTGCGCGCTCAGAGTGTGCGGGAGAAATTAGAGATACTTGGCCTGACATCGGTCAATACCTCTAACCTCGGGACGGGGTCTGGGCTTCCTTACAGTCGACAGACGGCCTGTAGCTTCCTCCCACGCCGAGTGGCCTGTCACCAACCACCCGGCTAGCGCCAAGACTCTGTTTCTTGACGCGCTCTGCGCTGGCCTGGACAAAACGTCGAGCTTCACTCTCCAGCCACAAATTAATGTTCGGGTCGTTGCAGTTGGCGTGGGTCATGAGCTCGTTCTTCATGCGCGTAACCTCATCCACCAGTCCATTGTATTCCATTTGTAGCTGTGCGTGTTGGTTTTCCAGCTCCTGTTTGGTTTCTTGCAAGTCTGAAACCCATTCCTTCTTCTTTTGTCGACATTTGCTTGCCGCAATCCGGTTTCTCTCGAGAAACTTGTCTCGCTTTCCATCATCCTCATCTTGTACAGGAGCCTTGCCCTTTCTGCCCTTCTTCCTCGGTGGGCTGGCTTCGGAAGGATTAGTCGTCCTACTCGACTTGGACGTGTGCGTCAGCATTGAAATGTTGGAATCGGCTCTCGCGCTCGACCGAGACGTTGATGCAGACGGGAGGTTCAGCAGTGTCGGCCGGTCTTCAAGGTCTTCTTGCTTCGTAGTGTACTGCGCCTGGTAACTGTGACCGTACAACGCTGGCGGGTTGGGGATCAGTGGACCCCAGACACTTGGCATGGCCATGTAAGCCGACGGATCCTGCGACATGGTGCCAGTCGAGTCGATGTTCTCTGGGGGGTGAAATGGAGAGAATCAGGATCCAGTGTCCGAGGTTGGTCGCTGGGGAATTCATCGTTAGTTGGTGTTGCAACATCAACTGCATCATTGAAGAAGCTTGGAGGAGTGTTCATTGTCCAGGACAGGGAGCCCGCCGGATATGGAACCAGTGTTGATCTCAGAGTTCTGTTGGATTGAATCGTACCGGCTACGGGGCAAAGTTGGCTGGTCCAAGGTGACTGCGTGAGGGTGTCGTCGTGCGATGACCTACCCAATGCGTCAGGGCTGGCCAGGAATTTGCGCGTGTCGCAGAGGATGCTCGCCGTCTGCGCCGCTACAGTCGACCAATACCGATAACAGCCGGGTGGCTTGCAGCGATCTTGTTGATGCACCTCGAAAGGAATCGATGACGCAAATGCGAAGGGTTGTAATCATAGACGACCGACAATCGAGAAAGTGCACAATGGATGTTCCCGCTAGAGCCTCGGACCGATCTCGACGCCTTCGTGTACTTGGCGATGGATTAGACCTGGGATCTGTTGCGCAGCAAGAATACCTGGTGAGGGTACGGGGCACGAGGTTGAATGGCGATATGTTTGATGCTTCCGTCAGGTCCAAGGGGGTGTCTCGTTGCAACGAAAAGGATTGAAAAGATGAGCTACAATGCCCATTGGTCAGTGTGTTGGCAAGGCCGTCAAAGAAGGGATGGGCTTGAATGAGAGAGGGCCCTAAGATTTGTGACGGCTCGATGATGCGGATGGGAGTGGGCAACGCAGTGGAGTCGCGTTACAAGCATTATCAAGAGTAACTGAGACTACCTTGATAATTGCGCAGAAACGGAGGGGCCGCTGCCAGATGGGGCAACGTGGATAGCCGCACAGGCACAGGGCCAAGCGCGGGCGCCAGGCTCAGGGGCTCTGAGGAGTGACGAAGCAATCGCCGCGGAAGCGTGTTACATGGAAAAGTTGCTGCTAGTTGCAAACGGCAAGGTCGGAAGAGGACAGGTGAAGGGCGTTACGAGAAATCGCTGAGGATTGCGGTGGTGCTGCGGGGTTCCCGAATGAAGGTTTGAAATGTGCTTACCGTTGGTTACAGACAGCTGATCGTGCACTGGTTAGGATTGGACACTGGCGACGATCGTAGAGCTGCCGAGCCGAATGAGAATGACGATGCGATACGGTCGAAGCAGGCTGACGACCGAACGTTTCTCGACAAAAAACCGGTAACGAGGCAGTAGCGAGTTCCCCGTTCAGTCCCGCGATACAATGGCAATGTTGGGGTCCTACTATGGCGTGCTTGGTGTTTCGGTGGAAGAAGCAAATGGCGGACTGAGGCGAATGAGAGATAGAAGGTGGCGGTTGTCTAGAGTGCGTGGTCGTGACTTGCAATGGCGATCAAGATCATGGCAAACTATCGTTGTGTTGCCGAGTGCAACGAGAGGAGGATACGGCAACCTTTAGCCATCAACCAGGCAAGGGTGTTCTGGTGGTGGTGTGGACACTGCTAAGATAGTGCTTGCAGGGTGATGGAGCCGTCGTAGTCGGTGTCGTAGTTGCACAAGGGAGACGTCGACGGGCGAGCAGGGATGGGGAGAAGGTTGCCAAGCAAAAGGCGATCAAAGCAGGGTCGGATGAGTGTCTTGGGCGAAGAAAAAAGGCGTGGGAAATGCTGGAGATCTGCGTGCAGTAGTATGGACGGCGCGCGTCGAGGTTGGCAGCATCGGACCACGCTCCGATGATCGAGATGGTTGACTTGAAGGCAGCAAGCTGTGACGAGTCCCTGCGGAATTGGATGCAATGGAGGATGGAAGTCGAGGCAGTAGGGGCAGCAGGCGGGAGCTCGATGATGTCTGGGATGGGAGTGAGGGGCCGAGGTGTTTTTGCCGGGGGTGGTGAATATGAGTTGAGGTTGGGATGTAAGGAAAGAGCTCCCACAATGACCTTATCTGAATTGTCCTGTTCCTGCTTTCCTTGAGAGCTCAGCGTAGCTCGCCTGTGCCAAACTCATGCTACTGACCCGATGGTCTGAAGGTAGTTAGAGGATAGCAAGGCAGGCAGGAAGGTGAAGAATGCTTTGGGACTGCTCCCTCGGCAAAAGCGAAAGCCTCAGCTCACACCTCATAGCTCCACGGATAGCTGGAGGGGTGCATGTGCGCATCTAAGTGCAGAAACGCTACCGTTCTCGCTAACATTTCTCAACACCAAACGGCGCACCTTGCTCCCTTTGGGCATTGGCTGCAAGCGGGGTATCGCTTTGCGCTACATTACAGCACGTCTCTTCAGCTGCACGACACGCAGCGTGTACAACGATGACTGAACTAGAAAGCTCCATGCATCCTTACAAAACGCACGCTCACACACACACACACACACACAGAGTGGTGGGATGTCAGAGACTGTCTCGAGATTCGAGGTACCTTCCGTGCCCGCTTTCCCCCCAGCCCAGGATGCTTGCCCCCGGATACCCCTGCCGTTTCCCCCCTTCCGGGTCCAGTATGGGACTTGTTGGCTTGGGGGCGTGAATAAGTTGGCAGGCAGTTGGAACGCTCCAACCATGTACAGGTCCTTTCGGACGAAAGTCTCCGGGGCTGTGATTCAACGCTGTGGACGTGGTGGACGCTGTTTCCCTTTTCTTTGCTTTCAAGTTCCCCTCCTCGACACACCTCACCGACATCCGACACAGGGCGCGGCAATGCAGACTTGCAACCGGTGCCTGGACCTAGCTGCCCCAACATTGAAAGAAACGGGTTTTGTCGGTGTTGATTCGATGCATTTGTTTGTACCAAGGTTCGAGCTCCCGTGTCTGGACCGTGGAAAAGGCACAGCCAGCGACGCTAGCAGACGAGCCTGTGAATTGTTTGTGTGTGTGTGTGTTTCGTCTTAGTTGCTCGCGCTAGAGCCCGTCAGACTCCAGATGATATCCTGCCTTACCCGCGAAGCCAAAAACCCAACGCTGGCCGGGTGGGAGAGCACAGGCCAGAAGTGCGACTGAGGGGAGGAGCCGAGACGGTTCAGGGTACCCGGTGAGAAAGTGGAAGTACAGGGAGAGGACGGGCTTTAGATATGACACTGATATCACCCGGGAACCAACGGAAAGCATTGAGCTGAATGATCCGGGGCCGGAGCCCCTGCCTCCCTCTTCTGCTTTGCCTGCCCTGCCGTCTGCGTCTGCGTGGCATGGCTGGCAGGCGCAGGGCGACCTGGGAAGGAACAGGGAACGCTCGGGAGCTACTAGGTGGGGAAGATGAGGGGCAGCTCACTGTCAAAATCAGCCCACGACAGATCCAGCTTGCATTGCCCGGAAAGGCCAGGCAACTACCCCCGTCCACCGTCCAGTATCAAAATTTCGCCAACCCCCACCGACACGCTTCTTCCCGTGGAATTATGCCATGGCTCTTTGCTCTCAGTCTCTGCCCATCTTGGTGCAGCTGCTTTTGCCCATGGCCTGCCGCTTGCTTACGCACTTACGTGAGTTTCTCCAGTCAGTCCCACATGCAGGACCTCGCAGGTAAAGCCCGGCAGACCCGGCAGCCCGAGCTGGCTCTAATGAGTTGCTGCAGGACTCGAATTCTTCCAGAAAACGGATAGCGCTCGTCAGTAGCTAATAATGGCTTCCAGATCGGTATTGACCGATGCCCTGGCTCGCGATAGACGACATCGCGATGCTAGATCGCCGATGGCATGCGAACGACTCGTTGCGTGATGGGGCCATGTCCAGCATTGTGGCCCATCTACCGTATTTTGAGGCGGCCTGAAGTATCATGGCCGGAGGGAAACGAGGCAACTCCGAGCCTTAACTCGTTCACAACAATGCCTTGCTGCAAATTCTCAGTTCCAGCCAATACCGGCAACCTGTGCATACCTCGCCCGACAACTGGAAATGTCATGTGTGGGAGACCCCGAAGAACACCACACACCAAAATGGAATTCGGATAGTTTGCCCCGCCAAGTTCCGAATGTCGACAGCACAACACCGTCTTGCAAAGGAAGGCAGGCCGTTGCGTGCTGGTCGAACTTTTCAGAAACCTCATTGTTTCCCACCATGATCGACCCTATGACCCCAGTCAAGTACCTTGTCTATACCGGCCATTCCTTGTATCAAGTTGCCACCAACAATGGACCCTGAAATTGTTACCCAACCGCCTCGTCTATTCAGCAGCTGTTGTCGGCTCAAGGTTCATCCCGTACAGCGACGGATGAGACAAAAAACCGATTCATCTCGCGGTCATATTGCACCAATGGGTACATGGCGTGCTAACTTGAGGTTGTAGGATGGTAAATAACGCGGAAAGGTTACTGTCTACTCAGTCCGCCCACCGCCGATATGAAAGTGGAGTCGTTGCGCCGTCTCCATCTCCAACTCATGTCCGGCCTTGGCTCGGCTCCGGTACCATCAGTATCCGTTGCCTGCCGCGTCCAAGTTTCCAGGTTTCTTCCCAGCCCACCATGCACCGCCGAGACCGACGGGTCCTAATATAGAAAGAGATCTACGACCCAGCCCACAATGAACCTCGACACGTGCAAGGGGCTTAGAAATCACATGTTGTGCGGCCGTCGCTCTCCATACTGAGGACGTGTGAATCTTGCAGAGGACCCTGCATGCTTTCAAACGCTCAGTACGATGTTCGACGAAGCATGCCATCAGATGCTTACGATGAGAGTCGTGGATGATAGGAAGACAATGCTTGGCAGGGATAGAACGGTAGACAGATAACTTTTTAGTATGACCGACCGAACAAGCGGTCTTCATACGACGAAAGCTGACATAGATGTTGGTCTCGTTGTCCATGCCTTTCGTAGGGCAGGCAAAACAGGATGCTCGGCCTTTGCAAGCCATCAACATGAAGCGCTGCTCCATCGCGGGATTCCAGTGATCGACCGGAACCTGCATTTGTACCCCGAAAAAACAAGTGATGGTGCTTGAAATGACATCATAATGATGCAAGGAAAACATTCCAAGGAAACTGTCGAGCATGTTGTGTGGCAGGAAACGATACACAAAGTACCACTCTGGTGACGACTCGGTCATCAAGCATTGGTGATGGTGGTTTCGAACCAGTCTCCCAAGCCGACAGCGAACCATCCGATTGGGCGAGGGCATCCTGGAAAAACCAGGCGGTCAAAAGTCAATTGGCGAGAGCCACGTCATGGTTCGCCAAGGATTCTTGTCTGCTTTGCCCTTGAGGAAGGGCGGAGACAGTAGGAAACAGACGGTGGTGGTGGATGGGATACCGTTAATATAACGTTTTTGAAAGCCCTCTTCGAACGGTCCAACGCAGATCTCTAAAAGGGTCTAGGATTACATAATCAGAACGCGTCACATGAAAGAGCACCTGACAACGCGACAAATGCATGCTGAGGGGGGTTCCAGGACGCGTCTCCCCTAGGAAAACCAATTCCCTCCCAACACGACCTTGACGTCCAACCTGCACCAGACCGTATTCAGTGCAAACATCTTGGAGCCTGCTTGTCACCACTGCATCGTGGGACCTACATCACCCATTCTAGACCCTTGCACGATATCTGAATCGAGGAGGACACTGCATCTTCATTCAACCCCCAAAATGGCCGAAGCCACTTCCACCCCACGCATCACGGCTCAGTACCTTGACAACTACGTTGGCCGCAACGTCATGCTCATCGGCAAGGTCCTGCAGCTGCGCGGCGACTCCGCCGTCCTCGACGCCGACGGCAACGTCACAGCCATCCTGAACCGCGTAAGTTAGGTCCAATCAAGAGACCAAGATATCTCCCTCGGACCGAGTGAGGCAAAAGACAGACCCTAACCCTGCTGCGATAGGATGTCCACCTCACCAACGGCAACGGCGCTCAGGTCGTCGGCAAGGTCAACCCCGATCTCTCTATCAAAGTGCTCAGCTCCCGCGATCTGGGACCCGGTGTTGGTATGTATCTTCTCTGTTGACTCCTAGAGCCCTCATGTCCCCCAAACGGTTACCCAGACGGAGACTTGAAGTACTACCACATGGAAGCTCTTACACGAGTGTCGGCCAAGTGGTCACTTGCTTCTATCACAAGCTTCCGTTCCGGGGAGAGTCGAACAACTCTTCTCACAACTCTATCCATGTCACCATTTTATTTACTGCCAGTAGCCACACCCTGCTAATATTCTTCCAGACTATCAACTCGCCGCTGCCGTAGTGGAGGCGACACACCACTACAAACCCCTCTTCGTCTTTGACAACTAACGGCCCTAACCGTCCAGGCGCGTATGCGAGCACAACCAGGCCACCATTCCCGTGCCCCCGCCAGCCCGTGCGCGCATCACTGACCCGGCCGGCGGCAGCGACGACCATCACGCAACGTTAGAAACAGCAGTAAACAAATACCACCCCAAACCATCGCCATTACCAGCCACAGCCGCGATAAGCACTAAGCACAATCCTGCCCTCGTCTGACTCGGCGAGACAATCTACCATCTTATCTCCTCGACCCATCCCCCTTAATCAAAAACGCTATCCTGCCAACCCCAAGTTTAACCACCCAACGTTTCAACCTCCCCAGCAGTGTCATCACCACCAAAAAGCACCACATATCAACCAAGGCTAGAGCACAAGCCTCCTGCACCGTCCCTCTGGCACAACAGCCCTACCTCCCATACCACCGTCGCCAAATCTACCAAGGCAACGTAGTGTACCCACGTCAAAGATTAGGGACCCACCGCCCATTGAAACGAGGAAAGGCGCCAGCAGGCCCAGGGACGCACAGGCAAGGATAGATCACAGACATCGTCGACAGAGACCGAGAACAGGGGAGCCGGCGGTCGTGGTTAAGGAGTTGTCGACTGCTCAGGCCTGATAGCCGCCAGGCCGGACGCTATTGGGGGCATGGCTGTCGGCACCGTTGGGGATATAGATGGTTCAGGCCGGAAGGTGGAGGATCCGTTGAGCGCTCCCCCCCGAGTCGCAACATACCGGTAAGCTACCTCTTTCGAGGGAGATATGGCCCAACGACCACCTATCTTTGCGGACGACGGAATTAATAATGGCTTTGAGAAAACGTTCCGGTCCGAGACGATGGTGATATGCAAATCCACATTGATAGGCAGTGTCTTAACCTCTACAAACATAAGCATCAATGCATCTCTGGACCTCGTGCCACCCGCTTCATGATACTGCCAACCTGATGATGAGCCCCGCGCCTCATTATTCAAATTTCCTCATCCGCCAGTAGCTCTTGTGCCGCCTTCCAAACCTCAAGCAATACTGTCTCCGTCAATGCCATTTGCTGCTGCTCAATACGCCCTCCTGACTGCCGCCAACAAAGACCAGCCCTGCCATGGTCCCACCATGCTGCCGCTCCCCCATCGCTGCTCCTGGTGCCGTCGATGCCGTTGATCGCCCTCTTGATCCTCTCCGCCACAACCTCTTTGTCCTCCGTGCCCGTCGTTTCGGTGCTATCCTGCCCACTTTGTGACTTGTCGGTGTCATGTTGCGCATCTCCTCCCCTAATTACTTGCAGTCTGCGTGTGAAGCGTTCGAGAGCCGAAACCCGTTTCTCCGCCGCCTCAGCACGAGCTTTCCACATGTCGCACTCGCGTTTTGCCGCTCGCAACTGTTCGCTGAGTGTTCTGATGTCCAAACTCTCCCTTGTGTCTAGCTGACGCCGCAGAGATGAGCTCTCCTCGGCCCTGAACTCCAATTGTCTCTGGAGACTGCGAATCTGAGCGTGAAGTACCGAGTTGCTGCTCGGGCTCGATGCTTGTCCAGGAATGATGTCTTCATCGGGTTGACGCATAGATGGAGTAGATGGCAGGCGGGGAAACGTGGCATGTTGCGCACGAGGGGGATGTCCCGCAGGCCTCGTCATTGTCCCTAGATTGGGTGAGATTCTGTCATCATCCAGAGCCGGGGCTTTTGGGAGAGGCTTCAAGGTGTTCGGGATATCACGTGTCCGCCGAAGCTGGTTGAATGATGATTTTGCTTGATGAGTAAGGGATCCTTCAGTCCCAACTGTGCATGGCACAGTCAATGAGCTAGGGCCGTTGCCGGTGACCTTCTGATGGTGACCTGCTGGCTGTTTGTTTCTGCCTGGGATTTGGTAGCCTTGGTCTGGATCACCATTGCCAATGCTCGAGGCCGAATTTTCTGGTTTCAGAGCCTTAGGAGATGGTGTGTCGAACCTCGAACTAGAGTGACCAAAGGGTGCCTCAGTCATCCGCGAGTGACGGGAGGCCGTGGGAGAAGGCAGATATGGCGACTCCTTGCAAGCCACTTCGAACATTGCCGCCATGGCCTTCACACCAACAGGCTTCGAAGTAGATCCACGAGAGGGCGTCAAGCTGTCATTGCTCCTCCCAGATTGGCATAATGGTGTTACAGTAGGTCTCAAACTCGGTGCTCGAGATCGTTGTGCGACCTCATTTGCCCTAGATCCTACGCTTTGGGGCCTCGAAGGCGTTAACTGGCATGTAGGAGACCTTGGTTTCTTCAACCAAAGTCTTTCTTCATTCAGACGAGGTCCGTGAGGTAGAATCTCGGGTGCCTGGCCGCTCGTAGCTTGGTGTTTGGCCAGACGAGAGGGCTCTTCGTGGCCAAAACTGGCCGGAGGCTGCCTTTCCTACTGCGCCTTCAACGAAACCGTCTTGGTTGTCTGGATAATATCCGGCACTTCGCTCTTGGCAAGAAACTCTTTTGGTGTGGTCTGGGTGAAGCCAATGCTTTCAGATGCCGGGCAGAGCTCTACACTTTGCCTCGGAGTTCGCACAAGAAGATTCCGACTCGGGGTGTTGCCAGCTGGGATCGTGTGATAACTACGGCTGACATCCGATAATTGCTCATTCGGGCTGTGGTCCCGTTTGTCGTTTGTTAGAGATATGGGTTTGGCGGCATCGTTTTCGGCATGCTTTGTACTTTTCCAGACCCTTTTGTTAAGCTGCTCTTGTGTCGGATCTTTTGTGTTTGTAGCCGTGGCAGAAACTGTTGATGAAGGAGTGGGCGTGCGTACGCTTATCGTGTCGAGTGATGGATGCCTTTGCTTGGACGTTTTAGGTGTCGGGCTACCTGAACATGAAATTCGACCTCGGTCGCCTCCAACAAGTCGACGAAGGGTTAAAGAAACAAATCCACTGGTCTTCTTCCTACTCTCAGAAGGCCGTTCAGAGACTGTCCCCCATTGGAATATGCCCCGTTCCTCAGGTTCACTGTCGCTTCTGGGCTTCTCTGCAGATGTTTGCAGTTTCGCCGGTATTCCGACGGATTGGCTTGATGATATTATGTCCGACATTATCTCCTCCGATACGCGAGGGCTCCCGATTGAACATTGGTTACGGCTCCCTCGAAGTACTCGAGTCTCGTCGGTAGACGTCTTATCCTTCCAGGTCTCAAAGGACGATCGAATCAACCTCCCCGGAAGTGTTGGCCGGAGTGTAGCATGGCTTGATTTTGAGACTTGTTGGCTACTCTCTGATCCAAGTGCAGGTTTCTTTTCAGGAGTCTGTGTGATTGTTAAACCGTCCTTTGGATTGGATGCAGCCGGCCGATTCGGGACGCTCCTATCATCTACCAGGCTTTCCTCTGCTGTTGGCGATAAAGGGTTGAGAGATTGTCGCATGGATAATCGGTTCGAAGATGCTGAATGTGACGTTGTCGGCCGCGATTTTTTGACACTAAGCGTTTCGTTCATACTGCCAGTCGTTTTCGAAGGTGCCATCCGCCCGCTTCCTGCCATGCGTGAGCTTGTGCGAGCTGGTGTGCGTTTCCAACTTACTTGAAGCTGGCGTGGGAGTAATGGGGGATGGCGATCTCTCTCGGTTAAAAGAAGCGGCTGGTGAGATAGTCTTGCTTTTCCATCCTTTAGGCAGGCCGATGGTGAAAGGCTCAGAGTTTGAGGACCGAAGGAACCTTCGGCGGTTCGGGCTCTCCAGATCGTGGTTCAGTCTGGTCAAAATTGACAAGCTCTTCATGTTCCGGACCACTTCCCTCCAATTTGCGATGAGCATCTCGGCGATATCGTTTGCCACATGGATTTTGTCAACAGGCAGGGGACCTACGTCGTCATGTGGCGCATTCTTGAGCTGCCGTTCCTTCTTTAGTCGTGGTGGAGTGAGAGGGAAGAGCAACACCCCTGAAGATGGGCCTGCGAGTTTCAGCGTATAAGAGTCCAGCAAATCACCGACGAGAAGCGGCCCGAACACAATTCCTAAAGCTGTGTATCCCATCAGATCTGATGTCGGAAGTGGCCGACCTTGCTCGTCCTTACGAGCCGCGGTCTCGGCAGCACGGCCGATCAGGGAAAGAAGTCCAAATACAGCGCATATCAGTTCTCGACGAAACTGGGACTTGACAGTCCCGATAGCCAGTGCAATAAGTCGAGCACGGAGTTTCGTTTCCTTTGTGCGGCTAAGCTCGGGCTCTTTACGAAGCTGGCTTTGGATGGCCACCAACGCATCGAAAAGCGAGAGAGAGCCTAGGATTCCACCCGGGAGTACGGATATAAATTTTTTGAAGGCTGATGCGACATCTTGGATGCCAGCGTTGATGTGAAGCGGGAGAGTAGGACACCGAATCGTACCAGTGATCTCCTCTCCGACCTTTTCGTAGCAGTAGTAGTCGAAGATTGCATTGACAACTCGGACCGATCCTGGAATACGAAAAATACCACGGGTAGCAGGGCCTAACATGCTCATTGTCAGACGAGACTCTTGGCGGATGAAGATTTTGTTAGTATACCGTATTGGGCCAAGTATTGAGCGGTGGCCCGGAAACAAGTTGGCAGAACGAGCGAGCCAGGAGCGTAGTCGGCAGAGAGGTGGAACAGACTTTTCCCGCTTAATCGAACCATTGTTTGGAGGTCGAGGAAATTAGATTTTGGCTTTCGAGAATGGATCAGGTGTAAAGCGATGTCGCTGACGCTTCTTTTGTGCCGGACGGCCCCAGGCGGTCCTTGTGAATTAGATGGCTGCCCGGACGAAGCTGAGCGAAGCACTCGAGACCACCATCTTTGTTTCTCGGCCACAACGGCCGGAGTGATAGGCCGCTGAACAAGTCAGCAATGATTTGATATATACAATCGAAGACGCTTACTTCTTTCTCGAAGCCGGCAACGAGCACCCGGATTCCTTGCTATTAGCACACATCAGTTAAGACCAAGGAGCTCCAATAGGGGTGGATGCTCGAATATTTCTCAGCGTAGCCGCATACCTTCTTGGCCAGCCGATTGTACTCCTGAACAAACTTTCTACGATCCTGGACCTCATCCGTGTCCGAGAACATGGCCAGGTCCCCAATCGATGATGTCCAGGTTGCGCTGCTTGGGAGAGCCCTGCTTCGTCGACCTTCCCTGGTGGTCAAGGCCGGCAAGGTGTTCGAATTAGAAAGTGATTGGCAACTGACATCATTAAGTGGTATCGAGACTGCCACGGCTAGCTGAGGAGGCACGGTACTGGTCGGTGCAGTGCTTGCGGTTTGGCTTGCGAGGGTTCCAGCCTCGAGATCTTGAGACATGGCCGAGGATAACGATGGTTCAATGTTGTAAGGCTGCATTGGAGAAAAGAGTTGAGAATTGCAGGCCAAAAGCGTCGTGTACGAACGAGACTAGCCCGCTGACGATGTTTGACTTCAAGGCGGAGGATACCAAATGTCCAACGAGGGCGATCTGCGAGACGATGTGGAAGACCGAAAAACCGATGGCGTGTGGTTTCTGTCTGCGCTTATGAGAAGAGAGCGCACCTGCCGAGGATAGCCAGGTGAGGTGTAGGTGTACTCCGACGAAGAACAAGCGAGCACCTGCCTCCAGCCGTCTGCCCAGTGAGTGATAGGATGGCATTACCAGTAACCGTTCCTGCTATCCTCAAGTCCCTTGAGCAAGACACTGGCTATGGTTTGCTGTTGTCGCTCACTTAACATCGTTCAATGCCCGGCATCAGGAGTAGGAAAAGCACACAGAACAGATGGACAGCGGCCGAGGGTTATTTTGGGCATGTTCTCATTTCGTAATGCATCCGGGTAGCCGACGTCTTCGTAAGCCTCCCGAATCTCTATAATGAAGTGAATAAAAATGGACAAGATACGCGCACCGTCTGGTATTCCTCCCAGTTACGCCTCCGTACGCCTGGCACATGCTCATTACCACGTCTACCGTTTCCCAAGTCATTCCAGCGAGGATCCGTCGCTCTTAGTTCTATGCAATTCCAGTTTTTATTCCAGCATCAGGGTCCCTTGATATCGTCCTCTTCGCCGTGCAGAAGCACATACTTGAGAATATCCGACAGAGAGATGACACCCACTAGCCGGTTGTCATCGTCCACCACTATCAGACGATGTACTCTTGACTTGCGAACTGTGTCGAAGATTGAGTCCATTCTGTCCTCGGGACTGCAAGTGTATATTCCAGGTGAGTCGTCGGGACGTTTGCACAGCGCCTCTCCAACGCTGGAGGTCAATTCTTCATACGCGCCTCCCTTGATACATGGAATGATATCGACAGCCTCGAAGACATTGAGCAGGCGGCTGTGCGCATCCACAATAGGCACGCAAGAGATGTTTTGCTTGACCATCAGGTCAACCACATTGAGGACCGAATCGTTCATCTTTGCCGTAGCGAGGTTCTTGTATGTACCCAAGCCAATTTCCCTGAGGGATTTCTTCAACAAGACGGTGTTGTGTTCGTTATTGACAGCGATGAACTTGAGGATTCGATACTGTGTAATGACGCTGACAACCATCTCGCGGCCGGTTTCGTCGTCGACGTCCACGAGAGGAATTCGGCGCGCGCGGGTCTTGAGCATGCGGCGGCAGGCCTCATAAAGCGGCCTCATAGGGTTGACGGACACCGTCTCGAGAGGAGAGGCCCCGATGGCCTTCTCGATATCTGGAAACATATTGGCATGCGACCTTGTACCAGCGTTGCGATCCTCGACTACGTACCTCGCAAGCTGCTGAGTCGGAACTGTTCCAGCTTGTGCATCTCGTCAGGGAACTGACAATAGTATTGGATCACGTTGATGTAATCTGTTGCCGTCAGGAGGCCGGCAAATCGGGAATTGTGCGAATCCCATAGCGGCGCGGACACGATGGCTGTTGACGTAGGTCAGAATAGACGGCTCGGCGCATCGAGACAACATGACTCGTACCGTTCTGAATGAGTATGTTTAGACTCTTCTTGATTAAGAGATCATTATCGAGCACGATGAGGCGGAAAGAGAGCGGCAGGACATCGTAGCTAGTTCGAACTTTGAGGAAATCGCGAATCGCTCTCTGGGTAGGCAAGAAAAGTTAGCGACGGCTCGTTGCGATCCAAATATCCCTCGCGATGGCGTCGTGGTCGAGGGACAGCCCCGCAAGCGTTCGCTCTGCCCAAGGACAAAATCGAGCTCAGGCATGGGAGCCGGAGGGGCACAGGACGGGCGCGGGGTCAGATCAGAGCGCACGGGTAGCTTACCAGACCCTGGATCTGGTCCTTATCGAGCGGGCTGGGGGGTTTCTCCGGCATTTTGCGAGCAGCGGAGGACGGTCTTGGTCGAAGGTAGGATGAGGGCGTGACGAAGGGAAGCTCGTGACCATGCGGTCTCGCGATAGACGTAGCGGTAGCGACTACGGGCGGTTGTTGTGGACCGCTACCGCTTGACTGTTGCTGATGCGACGTGGACATGGAGCCAGGACCGGCATTGTCCTTCGAAGCCGAGGAGGGGTCGTCCATTGTGTCGTCGTGCGAGGGCTAATGGCGCGTGTGGCCCCTCTGGACGTTGGACGGGGTAGGGTGGGAAGAAAGCGGGAGACAGAGACGGGGAGGCGGGAAGCAGAGACAATGGACGGAAAGAGGAAGAAAAAGAGAAGGAATTCGTGGTTCGAAGAATGGACTGGACTGTGCTGGACTGGACGCCTTGTGGTGATTTTCCCTTGCGCCGTTCTTTTTCCCCTCCCAACGTGCAGCAGCTGCAATGAGGTAAGGCAAGAAAAAAAAGGTATTAGTTAAGGTAGTGAGTGGCAGTAGCTTCGGTGGCACCAGGGAGCGGCAAATAGCGTTTATCTAAGCTGTGTCCTTCTTGTCTCACCTCCGAGGCCAGGTACTTGCTCGGTATCCATATTTTATCTGTACTAGAGATAAGGATAAGATCACTCAAGGAAGGGACTGGGTCGAACTTGGCCAAAACCCAACCGATTAAGGTAGGTCGGGCGGCGTCGACCGTCTGATTCTTGTTTTTCTCGGGTTTTCATGCAAGCGCGATCTGGCGTTGGCGTTGGCGTTGGCGTTGGCGCTGCCCATGCGATGATCAACCAAGTCAACAAGATACTTATTGTTAGTGCTTGGCACTGTAGCTCGGCGAGTGGTGAGAAAACACGGCGACTGTATCTGTACAAGGTGATGTATTTCTTCATGGGCGATAATCCCAGAATACCTCAGAGTGCCTCCATATGGGTAGACGTAGACGAGTAGGTTTCTATTCAGTGTGTTTGTGTCTCATTGCATTTGCACTTCCTTACCTTGAGTGGGATGGGATGCACACAGAGGCACGGCTGCATGGCAGGTGGTCAGGCTCAGTGGGCAGCGACAACGATAAGTGGCAAGAATCAGCATCCCGTTGTTGACGAAGCTACCGTCGGCAGTTCAGCGGAGGCCAAGCGCGCTCAACCAATTTCTCAGCGCCAGTTGCGGTAGGCGGGTTTGGCACATCCTCACTGGGGAACAGCATCTAACCAGCATGAACCTCAGCCGAACCTTCAAGCACCCTGAGTTTTGGACGATGAGAGACGAACGTTGATCCCTTCGCCCGTTGCTGTCCGGCTTGCCTATTCCAAGACATCTTGTCTCGCTTCGGCTCAAGCTTCGAAGACACGTCTCCGAGGGACATGCAAGTTCGAGACATTTGCTGAAAGCTTTCCATGGCTTTCTCCATGCGCCAGCTAATCACCTTCGTTCACTTTCAAGAGACTGAAGGATGGCAAGCAGTTGCCTCATTTCTTGTGTCGTTGAGGCATCATCGCCAGTCCAGCACGATGCTCTCACTCACTTTATCCGACATAGGCGGCGATTGGCAAACGTAACATCAGGGCGGCAGCCGCACTCGAGTGATACTGGACCCTGAAGACCCTTTTGAACTTGGCGCCTTACCGCCAAATGCAAGTAATCGGGGTAAACTTGAAAGAGCATCGCGATCATAAGTGCAGGCTGATGGTGAGCTCGTCTGTATTCATCTGAAGCCTCTCTTGCCCAAAGAGCAAAGGCAGAAAGAACACACCAAGGCGGTGTGCACCATCAAGAGACGAAAGCTTTCTGTATGTTGCACCTTGCTCTAGGCATGCATCCCAACATGAAAACATGGCCATGAAGTGCCTCGGGCGAGCAAGGTGCTCGGAGATGGCTGCTAAACTCTTGGGAGACGATGGCTTGTTGATGGTCTATTGATGGCTAGACAGTTCTCGTGGAGAATCTACTGGAAGCCTGTGTTGGTATGAGGAGGGAGGAGTCACGTCAGCTTCAAGCCACAGTGTCGCTAGCGTGGCTCGCATGGACTTCCGGAATGTCTGTATAAGTAGGTCTCGACTTGCTTCATTTCAACTTTTACAGAGATACCTGAAAGATCTGAAGGAAGGCAGCTCGAAATGACAAGACGAGGCGAGTGCACAGCACGAGCACTGCCTCCCATCAATCATTATGGAAGGCGCCGTTCCAGTTCCCACATGTAAAGACAGCAAGGTGGTCCGTGTCCCTCCAGCTCGAGGGCTTTGGATCCCGCGGCAGAGTTGCCCGAGGAGAGGAGACATGGAAGAGTGGCCCAGTAGCCCAGTGTCGTGCTGCAGAGCAAAGAGTGAGGCGGCGGGTGGGTGCCTTCTCTTTTCCTCGTCTCGTCGGGGAGAAGTTGTCGACCAGTCACATCACGAGTAAAAGCTGGCGACGCTGCAGGTACACTCGGTACGTACCTCCTCTTCTGTGTTTTCGGGGGCCTCTAGTCCGGAAAGGGTTAGAAAGTTTAAGGTCACCAGTCCCACATTGGGTTCCACGGGCCTTTGCTTTGCTGTTGCTGTTGCTGGTGCTGCTGTTTTGTGCTGTGCTTCTGCTGTGCTGCTGTCTGATGCTGTCTCTGCTTTCCATTTGCTCCTTGCTTGGTGAGTTCCCTCTGGTTCCCCACTGCCTTACCTGACCTTCCCTAAGGTACCTTAGCCTCAGAAAGGTCCTAGTGGCTGCCGCTGCCGCTCCGATTGCTGCTGCGGGTTGCTGCAACCTGATCCTGGGTCAGTGCTCCGCGAGACAACTGGAGCATCCTGCCGTCGCCTTTCTTCCCAAAACCTCATTGACCGACTGTGTCGCCCATCCACCGACCGACTTTCGGGACTCTCTCACTGGGCAGCAACGAGCATCGTAATTTATAGGGCCACCGGCTATTGTTGAGCTTGATTCTTCGGCCAGCTTGTTCGACAAATCGATACTGTTATCGAATCGCCGAAACCACCGCAAACTCAGCATCCCTCTGGTCGTCGGGCTGCCAAACCGCTCGTGTCGCGAAGAGAGTATCCATCCAAACAAACAAGCACCAGCTTTCCAAACCGCCGCCTCGAAATCGAGTCCTGATACCATCGACACTGGCCTTTGTTGCCCACCTCGGCCATGGGAGTCTGCCAATCTTGCTGCGGAGGTACTAGGATTTTGATCGCTACGTTGTCTGGACCGCCGAAGCTAATGGTGACCCTACAGGGAGAGCCCGCGATGGACTCTATGAGCCAGTCCTCGCCGACAGCGAAAGAGAAGCTGTCGCCGACCTTCTCCAGTACCTCGAAAATGTTCGTATTCACCGCCATGATTCATCTCGTAGACATTTCATACTGACGCTGTTTCAGCGGGGTGAAACGGACTTCTTTTCAGGCGAACCCCTTCGAGCTCTAAGCACCCTCGTCTTCTCCGAGAATATCGATCTGCAACGAAGTGCAAGTCTGACCTTCGCCGAAATCACAGAGAGAGGTACGCCGGCCTTCGGGATGCTTGCGCACTGCAAGAGATGGCAGACGAGCCCTTTGCGAATAGCATTCGCATAGCTTAAGCCTATGTCACCTCAACGTGCTGACGATCTGCTGCAGATGTTCGCGAGGTCGACCGTGATACACTTGAACCGATCCTATTTCTCTTGCAAAGTCCCGATATCGAAGTCCAGCGCGCGGCCAGCGCCGCACTAGGGAACTTGGCAGTCAACAGTAGGTTTGCCTTCGCAGACGAGACTGGAGGATACATACTGACCCGAGCCATCAGCCGAGAATAAGGTTTTGATTGTCCAGCTTGGTGGGCTTACGCCACTCATCAGACAAATGCTGTCGCCAAACGTCGAAGTACAGTGCAACGCAGTCGGGTGCATTACGAACCTGGCCACACATGAGGAGAACAAGGCAAAGATTGCTCGGTCCGGCGCGTTGGGCCCTCTGACGAGGTTGGCAAAGTCCAGGGACATGCGTGTTCAGAGGAACGCAACCGGAGCCCTACTCAACATGACGCACTCGGGTATGTCCTCATTGCAGTACGGACCCAAGAAACACGAAGCTAATCCATGTGGCAGACGAGAACCGCCAGCAGCTCGTTAATGCCGGGGCCATCCCCGTTCTTGTCCAGCTCCTCTCCTCGTCCGACGTCGATGTCCAGTACTACTGCACGACGGCTCTCAGCAACATTGCTGTCGATGCCAACAACCGCCGCAAGCTTGCCCAGACAGAGTCTAAGCTTGTCTCTTCTCTCGTCACTCTCATGGATTCCTCGTCACCCAAGGTTCAGTGTCAGGCAGCGCTCGCGCTCCGTAACTTGGCCTCAGACGAGAAGTATCAGCTGGATATCGTGCGATCAAACGGTCTCGCCCCGTTGCTAAGACTTCTTTCGTCATCCTACCTGCCCTTGATTCTTTCCGCTGTAGCATGCATACGAAACATTTCCATCCATCCTTTGAACGAGTCACCCATAATCGAGGCTGGTTTCCTGAAGCCGCTGGTCGACCTTCTTGGATCTACCGAGAACGAAGAGATCCAATGTCACGCCATCTCAACCTTGAGGAACCTGGCCGCCAGCTCTGACCGCAACAAGGCCCTTGTCCTCGATGCTGGCGCCGTTCAGAAGTGCAAGCAGCTGGTGCTGGACGTGCCCGTTACCGTTCAGTCCGAGATGACAGCTGCGATTGCGGTTCTGGCTCTGAGCGACGAGCTCAAGTCCCATCTCTTGAACCTGGGCGTCTTCGAGGTCTTGATCCCCCTCACACATTCCCCCAGCATTGAAGTCCAGGGCAACAGTGCTGCGGCACTTGGCAACCTCTCCTCGAAAGGTATGTTAACCGTCTCTCTTTGCAAGTACCAAGCTAATCCAACAATAGTTGGTGACTATGCAGTGTTCGTTCAAGACTGGAAGGAGCCGAACGGTGGTATTCATGGTTACCTCACGAGGTTCCTCCAGAGCGGCGATGCGACGTTCCAGCACATAGCAATCTGGACCTTGCTTCAGCTGCTTGAGTCAGAGGACAAGAATCTCATTCAGTTGATCGGCCAGGCGCAAGACATTGTCGACCAGATTAAGGAGATTGCCAACCGCCAGATCGAACCGGACAACGAGTTTGAAGATGATGACGAGGGCGAAGTTGTCAACTTGGCACAGCGATGCCTAGAGCTGCTCGGCCAAAGTGGCTCAAAGACTCACATTGAGGGCTGAAGACGAGTGCTTTTCTAACACGGGTCTCGCTTCATTATTTTGTTCGCCAATTTCCCTTCCGGGGTGCTACAGCAGGACCAAGGGGCTTGGAGGCTTGGGTCGGCGGTGTTTTCGGCGTTAATCAGCATGCAGAATGAGATTCGGTTGGTACGTTGAGTGTATATTTCGGCGTGGAAGCATTTTGAAGGAGCGTTTGTTTTGGCGTGCCAACCCCTGACGGACGATGTTGGCGCCGTCAGGGGAGCACGTCTAGTTTTCTCTTACAGAGACGACCCGGGCCTTTTACTTTGTATCAAGCATCATGGCTCGTTTGTCGGGTCATGCATGTCTCATATTACTCGGCCTGTCGTCAGGCTTGATGAGCCTTTACCTAGCGCCTTTGGCTCCCCTACCCGTTGTAATTAGGACCAGTCTTCAAAAGACCGGGGAAACAACCCACAATCTCGACAATTCAGCTTGCGGTTGGCTGAGGTTCTCCCGATGCCCGTCACTTGTTTAGATGCGTGTAGTGTGCGTGATAGCACGTTTATATCTCAAGTTATTTTTTCCCCTCTAGTTCCGGCCCTCGTCAACGTCGCGGAGTCCGTTTTCGAGCAACTTATCCCCAGACAAAGGCAATGGCTTGGCTACCACTTTGCCTCTGATAAGAGCCAACGGTACAGGTCCGTACATCCGCGAGTCTCTGGAAGACTCCAAGTTATCACCGACTAGCCAGCAATGTCCTTGGGGGACCTGTGGGCTTCCATTTTAGCAAGGGAGATTTGACATGCAATTTTTAGTGGCTGCTCATACCTGAATCATCTGGTGTCTCTGCGAGTCTGGGCTGTCGAGCAGGACATAGTCGCCTGGCATGCCCAACACACGCTTGATGCCGTCGGATTTCGGGAAGATCGGGATCTTATAGTGAACCAGATCGCCGACGGTGACATCGCGGCCGTACCGGTAACGCCTATCTGTAAGAAGATATTCACCTGCGACCTCAAAAGTTGGGAGCATGGACGGCCCAGACGCAGGACCTGAGGCGTAACCGTATTCCATAAAGACGTGGGCTAAGGCCATGGTCTTGCCTACGTTCAGAGCCAAGCGGAGGGGTCTTCCCGCCATTTTTGACGAGGCGTTTACATTCGTGATCGTGCGTATCTGCTGATGGCTTGGATATATTTGGAGGCTCCGTTTAGGGTGAATGAGACGGAATGGGGATGATAAGACGTGCTGAATCGGCTGGCGTGCGAGATTCCACTGGAGCTTGGACCATTCGAAAGCTCGTCGCATTGCGCGATGTGATTGGCTGGGGAGCTACTGTCCCGGCTCCATCCGTCTTCCCTGCTGTGCTTGCCTCTGCTCCTCATTTCTGCAACGTACAACCACATCGCCTCCCCCAAACGAGCAAACATCCAGCGACAAAGCGATAACGCGGCATACAGACCTGGGACCCAAACCGCGCTTTGAATCATATCTGTCGCGAAGTGCGAAAACACCATCCAACATGAGGGTCACACGATGCCTGTCCAACAACAGCAGGACGGCCCTGTATAAGGTCTTCGTCTCACCCTTTGAAAAGGTGGAAGCGTTATCCCGCCGAAGTGCCCTCTCACTCCCGGCTCCCAGAATCCTGCCGCCAGTCTTGTCTCCGCCGCCGCAATTCTTCGCCCGTCACGCCGCCCTCATCCACAGACCCAGGAAGCCGCACAGATCGACAGCACCAGACCTGAACGCCGTTCCCAAACCTGGACAGCTCCCCGCAGACGAGATGATCCGCGACCGTCAGGTCATGGTCGTTGACGAGAACAACAAGCTCACGGGCCCGCACGATACCCGTCGGGTTCTCGGATCGCTCGACCCAGAGACGCATTCCCTGCGGATGGTCTCGCGGCCGCCGTCGACCCCGGGGCCGGACCAGCCGCGGTTCGCCATCTGCCGCGTTGTCGACAAACGCGCTGAGAAGGAGCGCGAGAAGGCGCAAGATAAGGCCAAAAAGGAGACGGCGCGCAAGCTCGCGCGGGTCAAGGAGCTTGAGCTTAACTGGGCTATCGCGTCACACGACCTCGGCCACCGGATGAGGCAGATGAAGGGGTTTTTGGAGAAAGGATACAAGGTTGAGGTACTGTTCGCGAAGAAGAAGGGCAGCAGGATCGCGACCAGAGACGAGGCGCTGGCGCTCGTACAGACGGTGCGGGATGCTGTTGCCGAGGTTGGTGGCGCGAAGGAGTGGAAGGAGCCGGATGGGCAACCGCTGAGAGTCATGAAGCTTTACTTGGATGCGCCGACGTCGGCAAAATCTTTGTCTAGTTCTTCATCGTCTTGATGTGTCCGGTATTAGGTCATAGTAGAGTGGTTGAGCTGTGCTTGACAGAGTGTACACGCATGTACGATATAAGGAGATAGTTAGAACTAAATGGCGAATTTGGCCTGTATCTAAAGTCTTTATCCGATGCCTGTATAGTAAAATTGAATACTAAACTGGCTGGAGTTCAAGGCCTGTCATTGCGTTCTCCAATATGCCTCTTGCAGAAGACCCCCATGCCAACCTTGCCCAGCAACGCAAGCCGCCATCAACGCGCTCTGGGGCCGGTTCTGTCGTCTGCCAGCTCGAGTGACTTTGGCGTGCCTTCAATCAAGCAAGAAGTCTTAAATAAGAGGCACCGGTTCACAGCAAGCCAACAACCAAGCTCCATCCCTAATAACCTGAAGGAAATAAGATTGACAGAATCTGCTGTCATACTTTGTCGGCCAACCCACAGGCCAAGTTCCCAAAGTGGGAGACAATTCCAATCACTTCAAGACAGTAGAAGACCGATTGACTGTTGGTTGGTGAAGACCTGATTTAGTTTGGTTTTTTTAAAATCCCCTTGGCTCAGGTAATGTCACTGACTTCAAACCCAGCTTTGTCCGGATACTAAACAAGGAGCTTCTAGAAAACCATATGCAGCCATGGAGCGGTGATTGGCGCTACAACTGGGACGTCATCCCCCGCAACATGCAGTTAAGCTTTAGCGAGCTTTTAGCGCGGGGCACCCGTCGCATCCCGCCTCGGAAACCCCTGTGACTCAAACCGCCAAAACTTCTCAGCCCTCCAACACCGATCAAAGAAACTTCCCATCACTCTTCAGAGACCATCACGACGAAGCCTCTGGATATCCGACCTGTATATCGGACACTCGGTTGAACTCGGACGTAGAGCACAGAAATCCATTGTAGGGTCTTTTCAATAGGAAACAGGGGAAGGAGACACAATGGCTACAGAAACACCAAACACCGCGCCGCCTCCGGCCGCCACCACCGACGACAAGAAGACTCACCAACCCCAGAAGAAGGAAGACGCAGCGCAAAAGAAGGACACAGCTTCGGAGGGAGGAGAGAAGAAGCTCTCGGGCGCCGAATTGAAGGCAAAGGCAAAGGCCGAGAAGGCAGCGAGGAGAGCAAAGGCCAAGGAGGCGCAACCCGCACCGCCGCCCGGCCAGGGAGGCGCTCAGCAGAGCGGTGGAGGAGACGGCAAAGGAGGAAAATCGAAACCCAGACAGGAAGGCCCACAAGGACCTGGCCATGCCGGCGCGAGGGGCGGTCCGGCGGCCAAGGTCGTCCCGGTCGCTGCCCCCAAGGACA
Organism: Colletotrichum coccodes; assembly: GCA_020466075.1. Lineage (NCBI taxonomy): Eukaryota > Fungi > Ascomycota > Sordariomycetes > Glomerellales > Glomerellaceae > Colletotrichum > Colletotrichum coccodes. Next base: position 38,640 of record JAIMZG010001662.1, read on the forward strand.
ACAAGCCGAAGGTCCCCGAGTGCTTCAGTCACCTGTCTATGGCTAAGAGGATACACATGACGGAAGCCGATAAGGACGTTCACCCGGCTGTTTTGGCCTTGGGTCAGCAGATGAGCGCGTTTGCGATCAGCGACAGCACCACGAGATTGGAAGCGACTCTGCTGGCGTTCAAGAAGGTTGGTCCCAAAAATCGAACCTCGACATCAAGTATCAATTTTGACATTGACCCCAGGTAATCGACTCCTACACGACGCCCCCGGGCAACACATTCTCACGCCACTTTACATCACACGTCCTGAACCCGCAGATCGAATATCTCTCGGCGTGCCGACCCATGTGCTTTTCCATGGGCAACGCCGTCCGTTGGCTCAAGCTCCAGGTCAGCAAGATCGATATCGACCTGCCCGACTTCGATGCCAAGAAGCTTCTTTGTGAGTCCGTCGACAATTTCATCCGCGAGCGCATCACCCTCGCCGACTTTGTCATCGTCAAGACTGCCGCCGACAGCATCGAGGACAACGAGGTCGTCTTGACCTACGGCCACCATCCGCTCGTCGAGCGCGCTCTCCGCCAGGCCCGCACCGACGGCAGGCGCTTCTCCGTCGTTGTCGTCGACGACCCGTTCGAGAACACCGGCCGCGACCTCGCCAAACGCCTGCGCGCCCTGCCCGGCGGCGGCGTCGAGGTCGCCTACTGCCCGGACCTGAGCGCCATGCGAGACCACCTCCGCGAGACGTCGCGCGTGCTGGTCGGTGCCGAGGCCATGTTCAGCAACGGCGCCATGTACGCCCGCGCCGGCACGAGCGACATTGCCATCGCGGCGGCGGACCAGGGCATCCGCTTCATGGCGCTCAGCGAGACCATCAACTTTACCGAGAGGGTCGCCATGGACTCGCTCACGTACAACGAGATTGACCCGGAGCAGAACACCGAGGAAGGGTTCAGGCTGCTGTTCGACACCACGCGTGACCGTTATATCTCGGTTGTGGTAACGGAGCTGGGTATCACGTCGCCCGTGTCTGTGCCGGCGATTCTCAGAAAGCTGGAGGAGTTGTAAAGAAAAAAGGAACATGAAACCGAGGGGGAAAGTTTAAGACGATAAGAGGCAAAAGCATGAGATTGAGAGGGCATGTCTGTTGCTTCCTAGAGGGTCGGGGGATTGGTCATGAATATCATAGTTCCCTTTAGCCTAGATAGATACCAAATCCATGCTGACTCGGAGAGAGTTGCAGCATACATCTGCTGGCCCCTGGGTATGATAGTCTTGCGGTACCGTGTGCAAAAGTGTTGTGCAATCGCCAGTGACATGCATGATCGATAACTTTCACAGCGTCAATTGAGCCCCCTCTCTCCACGCAATATATACATAAAGGGAATCTGCTTCCTCGCGGGAATTTCCCAATCGGCGTTCCCAGCCAGCCCAAAAGGCACTGAGCCTCGCGATCCTAAACCCTCTTCCAAGGAACGATGGCAGATCCAGGTCCCCAATCCGATTTGCGGGCTCGTGTTTGATTCACCTCTCTCACCAGCCCGCACCTCGCCTCCTCGAGGTAGACGAAGACCCTGGCTTCTCCTCGATGCGTTTTTACAGTCGATAAATGTCGTCGGGAACGTTTTTGGCCGCCTACGCCTTGGCCGCCTCCTCCTCCTCCTTGCGCGCCGCCGCCCTCGCGCGCTTCTGGAGCAGGATCGACTTGCGCTCGCTGAGGATGGACGTCTGCCTGTCGTCAACGCCCTGCAGCCAGTAGCCGAAGCTGCCGCCGCCGATCATGTAGGCCGGGTAGGCCCAGAGGGACTCCTTGTTGAAGAAGGGGCGCATCTCGATGCCCATCTGCCAGAAGCGGACGGCGAAGCCTGTCGAAGTCTTTGTTAGTGATGGGCTTCAGCAACAATGGGTGCTGTGTATGCTGAGAAGGGCAGGAGTAGGTCGACGTCAGGGCCCGAAGCTTCAATGGCTTGTGGCGGAGCCCGGCGTATGTGACGATCCGAGGCTGAAGGGGGAGGGCATTGGGGAGGAGGTATCACGCACCGAAGCCGCTCCAGAAGAGGATCCTGCCGACCATTGTCGATTGTAGAATGCGTTCCTGTCGAGGTCTCGGGTATGTCAATTGACGAGTGTCGGAAGGAATGGGGCCGCTTCCGCCGGTCTGATGTGGTGTCGTTTCGCGATTGCGTCGGGAGGGATCGATCGTGGGTGATGTCGAAGCTTGTCCGTCTCTCCTCCCCCGGATTGAAGGTGTGTGGTCCGCGTAGCTGCCGGGTCGCCGGGTTTGGGGCGGAATAATTGCAAATCCAGTTTTTCCGATTCGGTCGTCGAGGCCCAGCTGGTGCCGTGGACGGGGGCTGTGACGGGCGGCTTGTAGCGCTGTAGGGGTCTCTGAAGGATACGGCGGTACAGCGCTGTCGAGCCGCTGAACTTCAGAAGCAATATCAGCTCTGGTTCATAAACTCGTTGGGTGATGCAACACAATCTGTGCCATTGAAGGCTGAAACAAAATTCGTAGAACAGCCCTCTTGTGCTTTTTCTATGATCAGCATGAAGAAAGAATAGATCATCGACATGGTCGCTGCCTTGGTCGGCTGAGGGAGAATGGCAATTGAAGTCCCAGCGCGATTCTCAATGACTTCGGGTAAACATACTTGTAATCAATTTCAGCACCAATTTTCATCAACATCCGATATGGTGTAGTGGCCAACATGATGCCCTCTCATCTAGTGAGAGGTTAGGCATAGCCC
>JAIMZG010001663.1:0-48351 GCA_020466075.1 Colletotrichum coccodes
CGTCATCCTCCTCGTCATCCTCCTCGAGTTCCTCCGCCGCGCTGTCAAGGAGTACGACCGATACCTCATCCGCACCCACAAGGCCCGCTACGCCGATGCTGGCGCCGTTTCCCCCAGCTCCGCCAGCGCCGACGACCATGGCAAGGGCCCCTCCGCCTCCGCCGCCGCCGTCCGCCCCAACGTCGTCCCTCCCTTCCGCCCCAACGTCCTGCAGCAGGCCATCCGTGCTCTCATCCACGTCTGCCAGTTCGCCGTCGCGTACTTCGTCATGCTGTAAGTCATCCGTACCTCCGCGGATCATAGTGATGGGACAACACTGACCCCTTTGTCCATAGGCTCGCCATGTACTACAACGGCTACATGATCATCTGCATCTTTATCGGCTCCTACATCGGCGCGTTCCTCTTCCAGTGGGAGACTCTGTTTGATGAGCCGACCTCCGCCGCCAGAGAGGCCACCGTCTGCTGCGGCTGAACATGGACACCGGTATGAAAGGAAGTTTCACGACCTGAGATACGATTTCATTGAGGAGGAATCATAACACTATACCCCACGCAACATGTTTTGACGCCTACACTCATCACCCATCATCGATAATACCAAGCACACCCTATACCAATACATTTTCCAGTGCATAATCGAATCTTATACTTTTGTGTATTTGTGGAGTCTGAGAATTTTGCCTCTGAACTTTTACGGGAGCATTCCCTCGAAACGGCCGTTGCCAGTAGCAGCCAAGTAGTTTTATGAGCTACTAAAAATTCTTGTTTCGGCTATAGCAAACGCAAAGCTTGGGTCTCTTGTATTATATCGCAGGGAAGCAAGAATTAAGCCAGGTCTAATTTTCGTAAAGAATCCATATCCACTGCAGAGAAGACAATGTTACCAACCACGATGAATCTGTAGTGACTCTATTGGTTGCGATGGTTAGCTTCTACCTGGTTGAACTTGAGCCTTCTTCAGTTGGAGCCAGTTGAATTATCAACATTGTCGCGGGTATTCGAGGTTTGGGCAAAACCAGCAATCCTGCAGGGTCATCACCACCCCAAGGCTGCTGTAATTTGTGGCCATCGATCTCGGAGATAAAATATCATGAGAGCCTGTATCAAACCGGATGTCGTGCCATTCTCATACAGAATACCTCGGAGACGTTGACAACCAAAAGCCCCGATCGCATATGCCACATTGCAATCATTCGCGCCTCATGCGTTTTGCCTTTTAGGGGAGTAGAGAGAATTATCCCCAAGTTATTATGAATTGCTTCTGATAGAGTGCGTGACTCCACGTATCGGTCAGTATGAGTATAGAAAAAAAGGCTAGACGAGACTTTGTTTGGGCCGAGCTATAAACAGCGTGGTCAGGATTTGGCTGGAAAAACCAAAGGTCGACCAGCACTTCTTGCAGCATCGATGGGATAGATTGGTTTTCGCAGACCAACGTCAACTCGTTCGACAAAGATGATCCCAATTGGCGGGCGGTAAGTAGTTAAGCGAAGAAACCGAGCCTTCACGAGTAAAGCACAGCAAACAACACCAGCTGATAGCTGATCTGGCGCCCGCTTCCTTTGAAGCGTTTTAGGCTTGCTAAAGGGGTTATCACTTAAGGCCTGATACCTGCTCAATTGCGCTGTATGTGTAAGCTTAGTGCGATGGTACAAGTGTAGGTTGTAAATTACAATGGACGGGTTTCGGTGAGGCTCACTACAGCAGAAACTCTGTGTCGTAATCTACTTCATTGCAAAGATGCCTGGCTCATCTTGCTCACAGCTGATGATTTCTTAGTAGCACAGCGATTATAGCTTAACGGCTGCTGACGATGAGAATGGATGAACTACGGAAGAGAGCATGTTTGGCCGAGACAAGTGAACCCTGCGCCACAATCTACATGTCGTCAGACATCAACATTACATTGTTTGTTTGCGGTTTACTTATTGCCAGGAACTGGATACTCGGAGTGTAGGAAACAGTTGGTGCAAGGGGGTGTATGCTGTTCCAACCTACCTTGTGGCTTACAGGAAACTGAACAGCCTAAGAAAGGAATTGCCGTTTTGTCAGCTTCACTCGTGCTACCATCTAGCGATTATGGAACAAACCCCAGAAGTCCAGAACCCTGTCAGCCCAGCCAACCCATCCCCGTTCCCGGTAAATCAGGTGTGGGCCCTGCGCGCCTAACCGCAATGATTACAAGACGCCATTGATTCCTACCCGGAGCCAGAATCTTTCGCCTTGAGGTTGTTACTCGCTGGTGGTAACTTTGACCTAACGATCAAACTTTTTGTCGATCGTATTGTAGTTTGATGCGTCGGTCTTTGGTCATGGCTAGCGTATCATTCATGCTTTCTTGGTCAAGCAGCAGGTAGAAGTGAAATGTGAGCTAGATACGTTACTTCGGCCGGCGCCCGGGGTCAGGTGCTTCTTTCCCTAGACGTCGGACTGTTTCCTGATTCTTCCACAATGACATCGGTGATTATGTCCGTGTCTTCTATAACCTCGTTGTGTAGGCGATACTAGTGCTCCTGGCTTTGTAAATGATCTGTGGGGGTTCGTCGGCAGAGCGCTTATATGTAAGACTAAACATTAGAACACGATGATAGGAATGGCCGGATGGACATATTCACTCCAGGCTACTAGTCTGCAGCGTGAGAGATACGTATATACCTCTTAAAAATTTTATCCCCACGGGAACCTAATTGTCTCGCCCCGAGGAACTACCCTGATTCGGCCATTCTCGGCAATTAATCGAAATCAAACCAGTTTACTCTGTCCAACTTCAACCAGCCTGCTGAACACATTTGGTCAACTGCCCCAGAAGTTCATCCCTAAACCTCAACTGCGCAACTTCATGATTGTGAATCTAGACGTCCAATTGATTTCTGTCCCTATCGCTCATCAGTCACTTACAACAAATCTTTGGTTATATCTGAGGTCCCGTATGGTGAACAGATTGCGCCAGGCACCTATGCCGTAATGCGGTACTGGCTCATGGAAACCTGTTCGCTGAACCGGCTGACAGCATGTAAGTTGCGACCTGTGCTTGCAGCGTGGACAACACAACTACAGTGGCAACTTCTCAAACCAGGGAGTTCAGCGCAGGCTCTGTAGTGGAAATTCAGCGCCAGGAATTCAATGGCGTTGCGGTGCTTCGGCCACCGGGGTTTGAAGGTGTCATTTCTGGGAGTTGCAGGCAAAAACTAAATTAGCCAATCACCACCATATTGGCCACCCCAGCCTTCGTCAAGAGGCTCTCTGTCTTACGTTATGGGCTCACGTGTGCTCGCTCCCGGATCTTCCCAGCAGGAACACCGGGCGACCTCGGAAGCCTAGTCCCGAACCGAATAGGTTGCTGGTGGTATTTCGTACCTGCACCACATTCTTCCATTGTCGCATAAGCGCTAAGATTCTGCGACAACACCTATACCTATATAAGTACGATTACTGTGGCGGTTGTAGTTTACAGTCAGCTGCCTGTTCGACATGCGGCGCTGTTTCATACTACCATAATGTCAATATCGTACCTGAGATCATTACTGTTCGGCCCCAACAACACAGACGTGAATGCAGGGTCCCCAGCGTCTGGATCTCCCAAAGTCCGACTGGTTCCAGAACCGGACACTTCTGATATCCTGACGCTTCCAGATGGTCGAAAACTAGGCTATGCACAATTCGGTCTCTCGACTGGTAAACCGATATTTTACTGCCATGGCTCCCAGGCTCCCGTGTTGAAGCTGGCCATCTTCACGAGGCAGCTTCGGATGTCGGCGCGCGCCTCATCGCGACTGATCGCCCCGGTATGGGCTCCAGCTCCCTTCAACCCGGACGCACACTTCTCAGTCATGCACAAGACCTGGAACACCTTGCCACACATCTCGAGCTGCAAGAATACGCGGTAATGGTGCGTAAAACACGCTGCTTGTAGCGCTGGTGTTCTGTTACTGACTCCGCGGCTGGCTAGGGCGTGTCGGGCGGTGGCCCGTATGCACTCGCTTGCGCGGCATCGATGCCTCGCGAGAAGCTCAAGTGCGTATCCATCGTGTGTGGCATCGGGCCGCCTGATATCGGCATGAGCGGAGCCGGCTGGTTTCATTGGCTTGGGTTCACGTACGGATGGCGTTACACCCCTCGCCTTGCCGGGTGGTTTTTCCACCGGCAAGGACGCTTTCACCTGTCAGACGAAACGCGGCTTGAGCTGCTGCTGCAGGAGGCCGAGAAGAACAAGGCCACGTTTCCGAAGCAAGAGCTAGGTATCTGGACGGATAGAGAGATTGTGGGACGGATGGTCATGACAAGCCGACAGTATTACGCCCAGGGAATTGATGGAGTGAGCCAGGACGGTCACTTGGTAGGTACGGAGTTCGGCTTCTCCATTGAGAATATCCGGCCTGACCTACCTGTGCGTCTGTGGTACGGGAAGAACGACACGTTTGTTCCCGCGAACCACGGGAAACAGATTGCGCAAAGGTTAGGAGACAACGCCTATCTTAGAGTCGAAGATGATACACATGCAAGCATCTTCTTTAGATGGAAGAAAGAGGTGCTGGCGGACTTGGTCACAAACATGTAGGATTTCCGTCGCGCTTGTATGGCGACACTCAGACATCGCCACTCTGGTAACGCAACTCCGATTTCTCGTAGGCAGAGCCGGCTCTCCACGGTCACTCGCCCACAACATCCTCAGACAACCGGAGGATTCTGTTGTACTTCCTTAGCCTTCCTTGTATACCTGGGCAACTATAATAGGAAACCACACAATGTCTCGCATGCAGGCTGGGGTTGTTCGTGAGGCGGAACCACTGCGGGATCCAGGTTTGGCAGGTGCCAAGATCGGTCGTAGGCAGCAACCAAATTGGCCAATGATCGAATTTTCCTCGTTTTATGCCTGGCTGAAGGATGCTAACCGAATTTTTTAGCTTGGCTTGAATCGAGCATTCGCATGAGATGGCGTTACTCATCAACCAACACGAACCTGCTTAGCGCAGTTCGCACGCAGTTCGGGGCCTATCAAGAGCCGAGGCTGGGCCATGATCTCTGCCGACATGATGCCCGCTTAAGGGACGGACCGCACAAGGGCTTTCCATCGTACGTCGACGATACTGACAAGAGAGTGTAGGAATTTCATATATAAGACGGCTATGCTCGTCGCTCTTTTGGGCATATGTACCTAACTGCAGGCGTTTGTGTTTCCCAGTCCCGGCAGGCCTCACCCTTACCTTCACCTAGTTGCGTGCAATTGTGCAATTGTGCAATTGTATTTCGCCGCACACGTCGACATGTCATTAATCTTGCAAGCACTCGCGCTTGGCGCTACCCTCATGGGGACCGCCACGGCAGTGACGCCCATCTCCGACTCCCAGATGACGAGCCTCCTCAACGAAGGTGGCGTCGGACTTGCTATGGCTGCCCAGCCCATGTGGTTCTTTGGGCAGGCCATGAACCAACCGCCATGCATCCCCACGTGGGCTGTCATCAACAGTCAGCAAACGGTCGGGGCGGAACTCTGTAGTTGGCCAAACGCGGGCTGCAACTGTCGGAAGCCAGGCGTCGGAATCGGCAACGCCGCGCCAGATTTCCCCGTCTATTACACCTACAACAAGTGTAGCGACAATGAAATCCGCGTGGCCTACAATCTGTTCTACGAGAAGGACGGGTTCACTCCGTCGGGGGTCTTTGGACACAAGTAGTAAGTTTCTTCTCGCGGACTTGCGTTTGTCGCATGTTGGCTGGCCGCCGCTGACTCGCGAAAAGCGATTGGGAGAGGGTCGTCGTGGTCTGGGCGAAAGGTGCCAACAACAACTGGCAGCAATCTCAACTGCTCCTTTCTCAGCACTCAGGCTACGATAGAAAGAACTGGGGAGACATCCAGAACACCTTTGACACCGTTGACGCAACTCTCCCGCGCGGGGGCGACAACGGACGGAAGAACTTGGACCATCCAAAGGTATACGTCGCCTGGGCAAAGCATGCCAACTATCACGACAGAAACACGGGGTGGAACGACGCCTTGTCGCAACTGACGAACAATGCTTTTCGGTCTCAGGATTGGTGGCATTATCACGCGAGCAGTATGTCAATATTCCATCCCGCAGACAGGACGACGGTCGCTTTCGGAGACTAACATATCCCAGGCTCCTATATCCGTGCCGACTCTTCCACCGAGATTGGTAGGGTGATGGCGGCCATGAATTGGGGATCCGCCACGAGCCACCCTGTGAGTGTCCATGGAGGATTATGCTCCGCTTGAGCGGGTATCGTGGTGTAGTTGAGATTCTTCTGGTATCACATATGACATCTCTTCCCCCAGCTGGGGCACCGAAGCACATTGACCTCCAGATTCTGGACTTCGCCCTCTTTTGGCCCAAATTACGCTTTTCGTTGCTCGAGTTTTCAACCTATCCTTTTGCCTGTTAGACCGTTCCAAGTGAGAAGTAACCTTCCTGCCAAGAAGGGATTCGTCTGGCCGCCACACGGGATGTTGGCATTGTCTGCCGTTGAACCTCTCGAATTACACTTAACGTACCCTGTAGCTACTGGCAAACCTTCAAGCGATTTTACAAAGGAGTGGTTTTACTTGTATCACTGATGACGCTGTTTAGGCAATTATTTTCATCTCATCTGGCTATGTTGTCTCCGACTACCCAAGTAGGATTTGGAGGAGCTCCTCAAGAGTTTGGACAAGAATAGGAACACGGTCGACCAACGAGCCTTAAAATCCAAGAACCTGATTTGCCTGCTTCCTCCTTGGTTAATTATGAGGCGAGGTAGAGATAGAACAAGTGTTCGTAAGGAGACACGAAACCTTCGTGGAGTACCAACATAAGAGACGTTTCAAAACACGCATAGCTCTTGGATATACGCCCACCTGTCTTTAGATAAGCTCATACCGTTCACCACGTCGCGGGCGAATTCATTGATCGTCATTAAATGTCTCTCTGCGTGTCGACTCATCGAGTTCCCCCTTTGTCCTGGGCAACTTGAGAAAGGGCCTGTTTGCATAGACTGTGGCTTGTCGGCCCAGCGAAGCCCCGTTGTGATCAGCTCTCCGTCCGTGAATGCAGCGTTGCTGTAGACTTGCTTCAGTTCAGCGCAGCCCGTAAGCATCGCGACCAGTGGTATTTGACGGACGCAACGTCCGCACGTCGGAATGCCCGAGGCTACTTGTGCGCTGAATACAATATCCTTGGTCCGCCCATCGTCCCTCTTGGATGGACAAACCGCAAAGACGGCAACTCACCGGTTTAGCTTCGGCCTTACGCTTCTGACTGGGCAAAAACGGTACTGATGGAACCGATCACCTCGTCTAATCCGATGAATGATCCTCAGGGGTTCGGAAGAGTCTCTTGGTGATGACAAAGGGCACGCGCTAAGGGGTTCGTTTCGTTTAGGATATCCCTTGTCGGTAGTCAGTTCATATCGATGAGAGCTCCTTGCTTGTAACAAGCCTCAACCGGGCCTCCCGGCTTGAAAGCGGTATCGCTTCACAGTGCGTCTTCTCGCTTCTTGCGGCACAGCATGTTGTGAGCTGATCAGACTGACGACCAAGACCAGTTGACCCCACGTACCTTTCGACATTGAGATTACAGATCTGACATACTGTTGAGTCGAATACTTGCACAAAACCCACAGAACACACAAAACATACGATAGACCCAACCCCCTACGTGTAAATAATGCCACCGTCCACAAGCTGCGTCTGGCCAGTGACATGGTCGCTGTCCGGGCCCGCCAGGAAGCTCACCAGCTTCGCCACGTCCTCAGGCACGCTTGTCCTCTTCTGCGCGATCAGCTCGCTCGTGTACTTCTTGATCGTGTCGCCCTTCTTGGCGCCCGTCTTCTCGCCCAGCTTCTCGTCTATCAAGTCCCACATGGCCGTGCCCACGATCCCTGGCGCGTAAGCGTTCACGGTGATGTTGTGCTCGGCGTACTCCATGGCCGAACTTTTTTTTACTATGGATCAACGATCATCATTGGTAGCAGACAGGTCATGTTACTTACGCCTGCGTCAGGCCCCGGACGGCCCACTTGGAGGCCGAGTAGTGCGAGAGCAGGGCGAAGGGCTTGAATCCGACGATAGAAGAGCACTACGGTTCTCAGAGCTGGAGAGCAAAAGTCGGGAGGATGAGAGGCAGGGGGTGAGGCTTACACCGATGATCTTTCCTGGGCGGTCGGGCGTGCAGTTGCCCTGCTCGATCATCTGCTTCGCGGCGGTCTGGTAGCAGTGCTGCACGCCAAAGACGTTTACGCGGAACATGTTTTCGAAATCATCCTCTGTGAGCTCCAAAAGAGGTTTGACCTGGGCGATGCCGGCGTTGGCGATCCTGCCGCGGGCTCAGCTTCCGGGTCGTCGGTCGGAACGCACGCGGGGACGGCAGACTCACATGGTGTCCAACGGGCCCAGCTCCTTGACGGCCTTCTGGACCATGCCCCGCACCTCGCCGAGGTTCCTCACGTCGGCGGTCGCGACGACGGACTTACGGCCGAGGTCGCGAATCTCCTTGGCCACCTCATGGGAGGAGGCTTCGTTGGCGGCGATGTCGTTGATGCAGACGTCGTAGCCGTCGCGGGCGATGCGGAGGGCGATGGCGCGGCCGATGCCCCGCGCGGAGCCGGTCACGATGGCGACGCGGCTGTGGTGATGGTGTCAGTGAGGTTTCGCTCGCGTAGACCACGGTGCTCAATCGGAAGCCGACGAAAAGTCATGGCAAACCAAACGGACAATATCATCGAGGCAAGACACGCAAGACGACGGACCTGGCTTGAGCCGCAGCTCTGGATGCTCCTGCAATCGCACTCATGTCTGATGTTCACGATGCTCCCGTGTTGGATGAATGATTAAAGATTACAAACAGTGAAACCGCAACCAGACCTCAACCGTCCCTCCCTCTTATGAACGATACCAAGCCGAGATCGTACCACGCCTCGGACCCCGCATTGAACTGCTTACAAGGCGGGCGACGCGGGGTCGAGAGAGCGGAACGAACTCCAACGAGAGCCCGGGAAACCCGTTAACAACCCCTAGGCCCGGCGAGAATCCAACCGGTCAAACACCATCCTCCCCGCGAAGGAGCACAGTACGTAACAGTGTGTATGGGTCCTTTATCACTGTCCCTCACGAGTGGGGGCAGAGAGAGAGAGAGCTTCAAGCTCCCCCGGGGACCGAGGCGAGGGACGGCGCAGCAGCCCCGCCAGGGATTCCAGGCTCGGGGAGTCTTGGAAAACGATCTCCGAACCGGCGTCCCGATTTGTCATGCACTCCACGTTTTCTCGAGGGAGCGGCGAGCCACGCAACCCCCCTGAGGTGGATGGCTGAGAGGGGGCCCAAGTGGTGACTTCAACACTTTTTTTTTTTTCCTGGATTCCCGTTGCGTGGTGTGTCGTGGTGCCGAAGGCCCCAGAAGCTCTGGAGTGGTGGCGGCGAGAGTTCCGGAGTGTGACGCAGGCGGGCAGGGCCTCTTGTACGTATAGGTATCTACAGTTGTTCAGCTCGGGTACTTTTTGTTCTCTTCTTTCTCAATCCAAACAACCCGTCAAAGGAATAGACGCAATTCTGCATCAACAGTGCCCCTCGCATCTGACCACCTTCCCGTAACAACCAAGCGTCGCATTCCCGCCTCTCGTCATACCGCCAAACGGTCACGATTGCCCCCGGACGCGCACTCCACCGCCAGCTCCAGCAGCTGCCCCTCCTCGCCCTCGCCCTCGCCCTCGCCCTCTTGACAGCCTTTTCCCTCCCGTTCCTCCCGCCACGACAAACAATGGTCTTCAACTTCATCTCCCGCCTCGCCCGCCCCTTCACGTCAACCACAATGTCCGTCGCCCCCGCCTCGTCGTCGTCCGCCGCGACGGGCCCCACGATGCCCGAGGGCGCCCAAAAGGCCACCATCGCCGCCGGCTGCTTCTGGGGCGTCGAGCACCTCTACCGCAAGCACTTCCAGGGCAAGGGGCTCATCGACGCCCGCGTCGGCTACATCGGCGGCGACCTCTCGAACCCGACCTACCGCGCCGTCTGCGGCGGGGACACGGGCCACGCCGAGGCGCTGCAGGTCGTCTTCCAGCCCGCCGACGTGAGCTACCGCCAGCTCCTCGAGTTCTTCTACCGCATGCACGACCCGACGACGGCCAACAGCCAGGGCCCCGACACGGGGCCGCAGTACCGCAGCGCCATCTTCTTCCACGACGAGGAGCAGGAGAAGGTCGCCAAGGAGGTCACGAGGCTGGCCAACGAGCAGTGGTACAAGGGCAAGATCGTCACCGACATCGTCCCCGCGGGCCAGTGGTGGGATGCCGAGCAGTACCACCAGCTGTACCTGAACAAGAACCCGAGCGGCTACGAGTGCCCGAGTCACTTCCTGCGCACGTTCCCGCCTCTCGAAGGCTGACTCCCCGCCGGCGTTGCGGGTAAGCGGGACGGAGGAGGACGGGACAAGAGCCGGATGTAACGATATGGGTTTTCTTTCCGATTCTGGGAAATCACGATGATGCACGGGTGTTTCGGGATGGGCCGGTATCCTTCCACCATGGGTATAGAGGACAGGCTGCGAGGCGATGAAACAGCGCCCAACCGCTTTGAATTTGACATTTTCAACTCACCTTCGGTATCATGCCCTGCAACTCGATGGAAATGTGCATGTACGTAATCTTCGAGGAAAATGGGGTTGCCCATAATCGAAGGCTCCAAGTTTTTGTGCCAAAAAAAAGTTCGCGAATACCTTTAAGTCTTTGACTCGGATGACTGGACGGGGATGTACGATGGCGAGCCTCCGAGGACCTTCCAACACACGTGGACTCACTCCTCTATCACACTATATCAACGGGCGTCATATTCAGCGAATGTTAAAGGCAGCTTGATCTGACCAGCTTTGAAATTTTTATTGACTCAGGTATTGTACAAAAAAACAACTCCTAGCCCGTAGGCATCTTCGAAGTATCAAGAGAGGGGTTTCTTTTGCCTCTGTATCCTCCCACCGTGGGTATATGTTCGTGTCCCACCGGCAGGATTTAATTATCCCATTCGTATCCTCCCAGTATAGCTCGCCAACTCGTCTAGCTTACTTCCTGCGGTTCTGCTGCATCATCAGGATCTGCACCATGCGGACAAAGATGTTGATAAAGTCGAGCTCGAGCGCAATGCTCTCGTTGACGGCGTCCTTGCGGATGACGCCGCGCTCGGCGAGGCGGGCGTGGTGCAGGATCTTCTGAACGTCGTACAGCGTGAAGCCGCCAAAGACGGCCAGACCACCATACAGCGAGATGCTCTCGGTCAGGGCGAGGGTGCGGACGGCGGTGACGGGCAGGAGCATGGGGGCCAAGCTGGAGGCGACGACGACACCGAGGCCGGCGAGGAGAGGACCACCGATGTAAAGGTACTTGTCCTGCTTGGCGGTGGCACCGACGATGGACAAGCTACCCATCATGGCGACGGTGTAGAGACCGGCGCGGGCGAGGAGAGCACCGGGAACCATCGTCAGGAGGGGAGCGATCATGGCGGCCTGGGTGGCATTGAAGGCGGCCCACATGGCGTACTTGGGGATGTAGCTATTCGCAGTCAGCTTTCCGTCCGTGGCCATGCGCGAGGAGGGATTCAACTTACTTGTCGGGAGAGATGGCACGGGTGCCATACATGGTACCGAAGCTGAGAGCAAGTCCACCGATACCGACGACCCAAGGGTTGGTCACCATGAGCCTGTAGACGAAACCAGACTGGATCATCTGGCGGGCACTCAGGGCGATGATGCCGACACCTAGACCGGTGTGAAGGAAGGTGTCGTTGAGGTACTCGCGCTCGTAGACGGGCATGCCGCCGTCATCGCGGGTCTCGCGGTTGAAGACGAGGTTGATGGCCACCAGTGTGCCGCCGAAGATGGCGCCGCCGACCATCAGCTTGCGCAGCGGGCTCGACTGGCCCTGAACGCCGGGGGCGGCCTGCTGCATGTACGTCCTCGAGGAGGTGCGGAAGGCATTGCGGGCGACGAACGAGGTCGAGGTGAGGCCGGTCGCGCGGGCGGCGATGGCGGATGACTTGGACTTGGGGGAGGCCTGGTGGAAGGCCCGGGTGGCCGTCGCGCGGAAGGCGGAGGCGGCAGAGGGTTGCGATAGTTGCGGGACACGCTGCGCCAGGCGCGCAGGCCCTTGGCGGAGGGTGATGCTAAATGACATCGTGTGTGTGGATTGTATGCGTCGTTTGGTTGTTGTGCAATGCAGAACAAAGGAAATGCGTTGTTGGTGGTTTATGGTATTGTTGTTGTTGTCGACGATGAAGGAGACTTTGGGACCTTCTTGAAGGAAAAGTGAGCAAATTCGTAGTGGTGATGCCAGCGGGAGGCAATGACGAATGACGTTTCTCTCACCTTCGCGGGTTCTCGGGGCACGGATTCGCCTCTGCGGTTTCTCCGTTGGCTGAGGCAGCTGCTTAGCCAAAGCTTTTTACTGTCATGTGAGTGGTCGGACAGAAGCTGGTGGAAGTTCCCGTAGCTTCTCCCAGCTGCGGGCAGCTACCCTCCCCGCTTAACTCCGATCCGGTCGGGCCAGGCGGATTTTGGAGTTAAGGTGGCCGGCTGTCACCGCTTGCTGACTCACTGCCAGCTGGCAGGTCGGCCCTCAAAGCATTGATTGCTGCTTTGTGGTCTGGACCACTGCCGTCGGCTGCCCTCCTCCTTGGCATCCCGAATTAGCAACGCGACGAGCGGCAGTGAAGCCGCCATGGAAGAGTTTCATGCAGCATATGGCATCAGAGTTCCGTATTCTCTTTCTTGTCAGACATCGCTGCTGTGCTCATGATCACAGGTATCTTGTTTCATCCCGTGGATTGACCAAGAGAGGTCTCACCGTCCCAATTGCGATGTCCATCCAGACATCTACTACATTTGGCCCCGAATTAACTAGGACGGACGGTGTTGATGGATTCCGCATTAGAAAGCAACACCAAGCAACCCTCGCAAATTCCAAGACACAGCCGAGCGACCGAACGACAGCCCCTCAGTCGCCTCCTCGACCCCGCCGCGCCTGGCCAATCTCTCAACACCACCTAAATTACCACCGTTACATTAGTTGATGTCCTTCTCGGACGGGCCAACCTTGACCAACTTTGGCCAGCCGATGCTGCCTCTATCAAAATAAGTTCCCGGCTAATCTCGAAAGAAACAACAAATGACACCTCCCGCAACGGTCATCCGTTTTGGCAAGCCAGCCAGACGACGGATCTAGTATTCCCAATCCAAGCCACGGCCACCGTCAGCACCCGCCAAAACGCCAACCCAAGCCTTGTGTTCCAATTCGAGCCGCAGAGGATTTCATCTCAATTCACCGCCGCGCCGTCTGACTGCGACTTGCCAATTTATACCCAGGTCGCTGACCGGTCGAGCCTGTCAAGTCTGTCTTTCCTTTCCGCTCTCTCGTTCATCTCGGCGGGTGCGGATTACATACGTCATCCGACTTGCGCCACTCCCCCAACTTCGGTTGTCCCTGAGGCTAAGCTCTGCCCGGTGAGCTTAGGGGCCTGGCTTCCCCCGCTATCCAGTACAGATCTCCAGCGTCATCTCTCGATGTCAAGCTTAAAATAGGATAGGATCATGTGCACCCCACGCTCTGATTCCGACATCAGCCATTAAGCACAGTACAGTCGCATCTTAGCACGTCCCGGTTCAACCAGGTCCATTCACCATTGTCCAGTCCAGACCGTTTAGAGTCGTTGCGCGTCTTGGGCTGGTCTTTTGAGACACATGATCGGCCTCGGCCCAGAACGGAAGTGGGACGTTTGGAGCTCGGGTGCGGTTAGAGAACTCTGCTTCTTGAGCCACTCTGACGTCTAACGCGGGCAGCAAACTCGATTCGATACTGGTTTCTCTTGCTTGTGACTTCCCCATCGTGTACAGGACAGAAAGCGGCGACGAGATGTGATAGTCGGCCGCAACAAGTGACCTGACAACGTCGGTCATCCGTTGACTCGATCACAAAATCCGCCAAACAAGCAGGGAGCCCATTCGACCGGACCAGCCCCCAAAGCACTGGGTCAGGGGTCAGGAAGAAACAGCACAGTGGACCAACACTGCGCCAATACATGCGCCATGCAACGCCGGCGGTTAACCGCAAAATCATGCATGAAATTTTGGGGGTCGCGATTGCCGGATCTGTTAGTGCCCGGGCTACCTGTAATTGCGTTGCATCCAACTGAACCCCCTCCTCCAAGCCCCGCATGTGGCCCCAGCATCAAACCAACGGTCTAGCGCTCGCACCAGGTGTCGTCTCGTGTTTTCGCACTCTCGTTGTCGCTGCTGCTTCGGATGTTCGCCTTCGCCCCCGGCTGTGATGTTGCCTCGTGGTACACGACGCAACATCGAGTAAGTACCAAATAACTAGCTGCCTTGACGGTCGAATTTCCTGTTTCGGCAGCGGCAAATCGATACCGATGCTGTTCCTTGGATGTTTGTTCAAGGGGAGTCAGGGGCCCCGGCTGTCTGTGATCCGTACATAACTACGCCCGAGTCTTGACCCTTTTCCCCCTTCGTCTCCGAAAAGCCACTTGCGTTGGTCGTTCAACGCTTTCTTCGCCTTTGTGGTTTGCGTTAGTCCTACTTCTTCACTCTCCCGTTTCACGCTTCGGTGTGGCTTTCCTAGGCGCGCCCTTTTGTGTGATTCAGCCAAACAAACGGCGCTCGTTTTAGTCACCCCTCACTCTTGGCCCTATTTTGCGTTGGCAGGTCACACCGTCTAGTACAAAAACTCGACCCAGTCCAGCCTCTTTGCCCCGTGCGAAAAGACAACTGTTCAACATCTACAAGAGGGTCTCCGCTGCTCTCAACGCTGTCGCCCAATCCTCTTAAAAGAGCAATCCCCGCCGTCTCTTAGGACTCGAACATCTCTTGAAACCTCACAATACCCAACACCTCCGCACCGGCCTTCCACAACACCGGTTCCCCATAGAAGACTTCATGATGAAGTTCGCAGCAGCATCGTCTCTCTCCGTCGCCATTCTGTCCGCGACGGCCTGGGCCGCGCCAGTCGATACGGATCAATACCCGTTGGTGTCCCCCGCCTACTCAACGGTGCCCGCAGCCGCCGCCGCCGCCACCACGGCAGCTCCCATCAACGCGAAATCCCCACCACACTCACCGTCGGAGCCGAACTTGGTCGCGTCGGTGTGGAAGTCAATTGTTGGAGACAGGGAAGGGCAGAAAGAGGGCCTCGAGCGAGGGTGCTTCTGTTCCAGCGGCTCCATCTGCTGCAGCACCTCGTCCGGCCTCGACTGCACACAAGGCTTGTGTGGTCTCTAGAGTCGACGGTGTGGTTGGAGATCCGCGTCGGTAACACGGGGGAGAACGATCCGCCGGTAGAGGACCGCCTCTGTCTCCACTGTTTTCGGACCCAACCACGGACTTCGGAGCTCCGGGCGGGCCCAGTCTAACGCCTGTCCCACAAATCGAGCAGCTCCTCTGCCGGCTGTCTAGCCAAACAACATCGGACATTGGGAGCACCACGGCCAAACGGGCACTCGCAGGTTTCCGCGTCCCCCTTCGGATGAATCCTTCGGACAAATCCTTAGCGCAGAAAAGCTAATCATGGCTTCCCACTTTTTGCTACCCGACTTACTCGCTTCCAGCAACGTCTGAACGAATCGTTTTCTGGTGAACTGCCTCGAACACGATACCCCAATGCTTTTGTCTTCAAAAATCAATCTCGGCCTGCGGGCGGCGTCGATTCGAAACGCCAAACGTTGACGGTTCGCGCGACGGGCGTGAGCCGTGTGCCGTGCGAACCAAGCTTTCGGCCAAAGCCTCTCGAGACGAGACTTGACCTATCGTAGAGAAACCTTCCGAAATGGAGTGCATTCACTGCGGTGTGGCGAAGCGTAACTCAACCGTACGATGATGAGGGATGGGGCTGGTCCGCGCTACTGGAGTGAAGAGGGGGGGGGGGTTCGAGACTTCGACCTCGCGTTCACATCTTGTCGACGCTAAAAGATGGAGGCGGCACAACGCCGCGGCTATTCAAATGGAAGGCGATAGCCGGCAGGAAAAAATATCGAAAGAGTAAACAGTGAATCTTAATTCATAATTCAGCTTCAGAAACAATGGACCGTCTTGTGATCGCACTCGTTCAAAATGATGCATGCAACGTTGCAAAAGACCCTATGCTTTCCCTCTGAACCAAGTTGCATTCTGCGCGCCAAGATCCCTTTGCTAGACCCCGAAATTAACCACAGGCCAGAAAAACGATTTCCTTTCTTGGAAAAATCATAAAAACATCCACTGGCTGTCTGGGCAGCAGGCCGGCAACCGGCCTCTCGTAGTTGAGTTCCTCGACTTTGCTGTACAAGTCCGGCGAATTTGTTTCGCTTGAGACGACACCAGCAGCGAAGGGTTTGCTGCACCTACCAATGCTAGAATTGTTCTCGAAGACAGAATGTTGGGTGGAGGACAACAGACCCATTCCTACCGAAAAACTCACGCTCGGTGTCCCGTGCTGCTAGTTGTTTGAGATGCGGGCTGAATTCGATTGATGTGAAGTGCTTTCCCAGATAGACGATAGGAACCGCCATGGCTTGTGACGAAAGGCAGGGGTTTATTTTCGAGGAAGAACCATGGACTGTTGACCGAATCGCCGGAGCTATTCGGCACGTCCAATAATGAACAGCTTTGTGCGGTTGAACACCAGCATCAGGTTGGTCGGGGTTGTTAATGGGAAGACGAAACATACTCATGAAGCCCAAGGACCTCCCATACCTTCAGTAGTGGTCTTTCCGCCAGGTTCGCGGATGGTATGGAGCTTGCCGGAAACAGCATTGGAGCTCGAAGAGTCCCATTTGAACATGGAGCAAACCGAATAGGGGGGCTTTGTACACCGAGCCATAGGGCCCATGTGGCGTTATTCTCGGTACTTGGCATGAAATAGGAGACGAGGTCGACATCAGCCGCGGGGCATGGTGAGAACGTGACCAAGCTAATGGAAGGACATGGTGTTCCATGCATACTTCTGGAAGAACGATGGAATCGTGTCGACACGTGGGGACAGCCGCTGAAAATGACATAGCGCTGAGCTTCCGAGCATTGGGCCACCCGGTGCGACTGCAACGAAGAGCAAGCTGTTGAACTGCGAATCCCTGCCGATGATTGTGGCAAGTCATGGCGGTCAAGGGAAAGGCGTGCAATATGGCCAAAGTCTCCCGTATTGCTCGTTCATGCGAGGGACAGCAGGACGTGGCTGGCTGAAGGCTGTGTCTATCGCTGTCGTTGGGCTCGTGTAGCATCCCCAGAAGCAGGATGCAAACATGGGAAATGTGTTTCACCAAGTAGAAGTTTAAGCCAGGAGCATTGCCCAGCTTGTTTGCGCGGAACCGAAGGGAAGGGCGGCGAGCGATCCGACCGCTGGGACAAGCAGGACCCTACGGCGAATCCCTTCACAACGTCGAGTTCGTCTTCTTAGTTGGCTGCCCCCCGCCCGAGATCAACCCCGTGGGAGAGGTCTAAGTTGACAGAGTTTGGCCGAAAAAGCAGCTGATGTAGGGATGAGTCAAAGCTGGGGAGGGGAGAGCTGCGTGATGAACGGCCTTGTAACACTGGAAGATGGAATTTCCAAGACAGGCCGGCAATACGAAGGCAGGACGGTCAGAAGCCGCTAAAAGTGCATCGGAACGTGCTCGAAGCGTGATTGTGTCCGTGACTGCTCAGTTCTTGTCTGGCCATCCTGGAACGACTGGCTTCATGGCGTTGGATTGTTGAAGTTTCCAGACCAGCCGTGACGGTCATGACACGGAAAGAAAATTAAAGAGCAAATGACGGGTCAGGTTCGAGAATGAGATGCATTGGGTACTGATTTCCAACGTTCATGCACCACCTGGTGGCGGGGAAGAAAGCACAAAGGAAGCACTCGAGGGGGTTTTCAACGCCTTCCACGACGCAAGTTTGCAAAAGGGAATGAAGGCATGAATCACGACGAGATGTGGAACTCTGGATTATAGGCAGCCCGAGTGTTTGTCTCTCGGAAAACGAGACGCTACGGTCCCTCCTCATGGCCGACCTCAAGGCAGGCAGAGCCTAGTTTGTTGAGGGAAGCCACGCCGCCCCCTCGATGCTTCCATGGCCAGCAAGAGCACCGAACAGACAGACGTTGTTGACTAAGCAATGGCTAGTCATCAGCCAGCCCTAGTCATTTCGCAGCATCCTCAGGAACACGTCCGCGCAGCGCAGACCCTATCGAGGCTCCCCGACACGCGAAGGAAGCTCACAGAAAGCTTCAGGCTGGCCGAAGAAAACTCACCCGAGGAACAAGCACGACGGAGGTATTGCAAGCAGACCGAACAGAGCTCTGGAACATTGCTTGCGAACCGCGACGGCACACGACACACGACACACACGACACACGCCCACCTCGGGTCTGTGGCAGGCCTCTTCCGGCTGTGGCAGGCTTCTAGGCGTCTTCCACAAAGCTTCCGCGCACCCTTCTCCCTTGGACTGGGCGGCGCTTTGACCACCATCCCCTAGCTTCAGGGCCAGCTAAGGACCAGCTCCCAGCTCCGACATGGTTGGCCGGGTGCATCCTCTCGTCCAGCCGCTGTGGGCTGCTGCCCCTCCAAGGACCGTTTCTTGGACCGTGCTCGCCATTTCGAGTCCGATGCGCCAGGGGTCCCGGCCTGCAAGTTTGAGACACGCGGTGAGATGGCGGTCCACTCACACATGCCTTTTCGTCCTAGGCTGAGCCGACTTTGGCTGGGCAGAGCGACATGGGAGAAGGTGTAGATGGAGAGGAGAGGGAGAGTGGAGGGGTCACTCGGTTGCGAAACAGACGGGCCTGGCTGGTTGACGTCGTTTTCGCTATTTGCCGCTGCACGCTCCTCCTCCGCTGCTGGCTAAGGCTCTGCGATGAAATCCTCAATCTTGACACACTGGAGATTCGCCAAATCCATCCCCGGAACAGCCTGCCACCACATGGTCGTCTCAAAGCTTAGGGTACACCAGTGCCTGGCACAAGCAACAGACGAAGAACACAGTTCGACTTCCACCGTCCCTCTCCCGGGCTTGCCAATCTGGGCAAGGACGCGGCAGCTTCCGGTGGTTGGGCGGAGGCCGGTACGGCCTTCCAGAACGTCTCCAACGCCGCATCGCCTCGATCAGGAGAAAAGGATTCGGAATCCGAGTCACGGGGCGGGATTGGAAGCAGACGAACCTGTGCGATTGAGGTCTAAGAGGCAACATGATACATGCTGCTGCGACCTTACTGGCCGACAGGGGGAGCAGCGGAGGGAAAAGCAAGCGCCAAAGCCAAAAGGGACGATGGAAGCACGCATGGAAACGACGCCAGAAGCCCGAGAGAACAAAGAAACACGGGCGACGGTTGTCCGTTTTGATTTCGATCGAATTTTCTTTTCTTCTTCGTCTTCTTCAGCCTCTAGTCGATCTCATGCCCCCCCCCCGGAAAGCATGAACATTAATGGCCATCCTGGAACAGCATCCAAGGTAGATAAGTGCCTCGTCAGGTTCGCGCTACCTTAGTCAGTTGCCCAGCGTCACGCTGCGACCGGAGGAGTGCGCAGATTCAGATAGCATCTCCCTGTGCCGCCATCACCTCACAGCGGGCCTTAAGCCAATGTCTCACGAAGTTGTTCGGTCCAGACCGACTTTCGGCGAGCGTCGACGTCGTATCTGTTCCTCCTTTCTGACAGGCACTACACTGTTGCCTTTGGGTCCCTGACAGTTGGTTGGGCATCCAAAGCCTCGTGTCTCCCCTTACATCATATCTGGAGAAGCTCAGCACATGGATGGCTTTTGGTACTGAGCAGCGACAGACGAGCGTCACCATGCCCAGCAAGCTTCTGACCTGCATCTTCTTCCCCTAGGTGCCCCCGCCCTAGGGCGTCAGCACCAACACACTTCCGTTTGTCACTCACACCTCGCTTCTCCCAGTCCCAGGGCACCAGGGCAGGGCACCGTTGGCTACAGTCGCAAAAGCTGCAGTTTGTCCGGTCGCATGCGCCAAACACCCCCACCAACGAGGTACCCAGGTCTTTCCAATGCAGCCCAGAGAAAACCATAAAATACGTAGAGATAGGGTAATGCATACGTACGCAGGTACGAATGCCTCAACACGCCCTGACAAACAAGCCGTTTTTACCCGTCGGAGGAAGCCGCAAGATACAGCGGCGCTGACCATAAGACACGGTCCTACCGTCGGATCTCAGTGCATCGCGTTCTGAGCTTCAAGACGATGTTGTGGAGGAAATGAATTGGCTGTACACAGTCCGTTCTGCACCCTTGACACCGGACAGAGTGTACTTTGCTGTGTTCGGCACGCCGACCGGCCCGCCGCCACCACGACATCACCCTCTGGTGCGGGCAGTTTAAGCTTTGGCTCCAAGTCGTCCCCATGTCTCATCAACCTGCCAGTGACATGACTCCAGCCCCTGAGACGGGTGAACCCACAGCGCGCGTACAGTAGCCCGGTACATGAGCAGTACGAGACCCGTCTCCCAAGCCCCGCCCTCCGAGCGTCATTGTGCGAGTTTACTCAGTGGAAATGGGAATGGGAGTGGGAGCTGCAGAGGAGGGATGGAGAGACTGGGGGACCGAAGGAGGTGACCCTGGGGCCGAGGTGACTGCAAGGACCTGGGAGTCCCGGGCAATAGAGTCCAAGTTGGTCTACGGGTGACGAGGCAGAGTAGGTTTTCCCATGTCCACCTCTGCCGGTGCTCTCTGTCCCTCTGGCTCTTTCTCCCCCCCCTTGTGCTCGTTCTGTTGGCGGTGTTTAGCTGTCTGTCTATCCGTCAATCTCTGGCTCTTCTGGAACTCTGCTAGATCCGTGTGGCGCACCTGCAGCCGCGCACCTGCACATCCATACCCATATCCATCTGCACTGGCACTTGCGCTCAGGTTGCGAGAAACGTGAAGGAATTCAGTTCAGTCCAGTCTTGTTCCCCCTACCCTACCCCACGCTCACGCTCACGCCCACGCCCACGCCCACACCCATTGCAACTTGCAACACACACACACACACACACACGCCTACGCCCACCACGCCTACTACCGCAGTCACAGCACGTCCCACGTCCCACCATCATCACCCTTTCCTCGCACCCCGTCCCGTCGCCCCGATTCCTCCTCCCGAACCCACGACCGCCTCTTTTTGTCCATCGACATCCCTCCTCCGCCTCCTTCTCACCTTCCTCTCCTTCCTTCTACCCCCTTTGCAGACTCCTTTGCTGGAGAAACAAAACAGTCGCAGCTCCAATTGCACATCATTCATTTTTCTTCCACACCAAAAGACGTCGGCGTTGCGACCACAGACATTGCTTCCGCCTCTGTTTGCCGCCTCCGGCTCCCCCGCGACAGAGACCCCGGCAGCTTCGTTTCCACCGCCCTCGCCTTTGCTTCTCCGCCCTCTTGGAACCGCCCGGCCGAAACACACGACAAGAGCCGCATCTCAACCGAGGAGAGATTCCAACTGCGTCAGCTTCCTTTGCTGCGAGCGACTCTTGGCTTCGGTGAGTGTTGAATCGCATCTGGCGTCCAAAGTAGACCATGGCGAAACTGACCTCGTAGTTTCCGCAGACGGACCGCCAGTCAGACAAGCTCCCAGCGAATCCGGCGTCAAGCACACGACAACTCCTCCGCTGCTGCTCTCATGCAGCAGGCTTGAGTCACTGTGCGCACAGTCAACGAACCATCTCCGATCCGTATCATCATCCACCCGCCGCGCGAATAAACCTCGTTTCCAACGGGCGACATTGCGTGATACGATCTGCGACACTCGGCGTCGTCAACCTCCCCGACTCGCGCATCTAAAGCTCCTCAGCAGTCCAGCCAACAAGCCACAAGATCGACACCACCCCCCTCACACGAAGAAAATAAACGAGACACGAATTTCGGCGCCTCGAAACAATCGCGGATTTTCAAGGTGCACCGGCAGTCAACTGTCGCGACACTGCCCTACCAGGAGTGAATCTCGCCTCGGTCCCCCTCCCGGCTATATAGCATGCACCACCCTCACCGACTCTCTCTCGTCTCGCCCCGCCACTGCAAAATCTAGAACGGGAAGCACGTACACCTCTCGGGCAAGGAGAGGGGCTGTACCCTCCAGCAGCCTTGCGGAGCACAGGCGACAGCTCGGGTGTGCATTGGCGAAGCCCTTCGGAAGCATCGGCCCTCTGCCCTTCGACCGGGCGGAGAGCTTGGCCGGCACGGCACGTCGGAAACCTGGCGTCGACACGACCACGCTCGCGGCATCCCTCCCGGACCATGAGGCGGAATCGCTCCCCCACGTCACCCTCGCCCTACCGCGCCCTCGCCCATGCCGGCGCTGGCGCCGGCGGGGTGCCTGATTCCATCTCCCTCCTCAGGTCCTTCAATGTCGACACGAACCCTACTCGGCCCATGCGGCCCTCTCCGCTGACAGCCTCGACCATACGCGACATGCCGCTCGACTTGGTTGACCGCATCAGATCCTTTCCTCTCTTCGTGTCTGCACCCGATGAATTCTTGGCCGCAATCGGGAACCACTTGAGGCCGCAAGTTCATGCCGCCCAGGATCATATTCTCACCGAGGGCGATGACGCCCGAGCAATGTACTGGCTGGTGCGCGGGGTTGTGGCCGTCACTTCGCGCGATGGTGAGGCTATTTACGCGGAATTGAAACCCGGTGCGTTCTTTGGCGAGATTGGCGTGTTGATGGACATTCCCCGAACTGCAACCATTGTTGCTCGGACGAAATGTCTGCTCGTGGTCCTCAAAAAAGAGGACCTCCAGGCGGAGTTGCCAAAGTTTCCGGACATGGAGAGGGCAATCCGCCATGAGGCCCAAGAACGACTGAACATATTGAAAAAGAAGCGCCAGGAAGGAGGGCAGGCCATTAAGCCGGCCCCGGCACTCGTCAATGGAGCCAGAGAGCCCGCGCCAGGAGAGGTGTCCACGGGCGAAATGGGCACCATCAGAGAGGGCGCGGTGGTCAACTCGAAGAAGCGGAAGTCCCCCAGTCCAGGAGCCATCGAAGACCCTGCTGCGGGTAGCGCTCTCGGCAGCGGGTACGTCAACGTGCGTAGGACATTGCGCGAGTTGCCTCTGTTCTCAACTTTGCCCCCCGATATCCTTCACCAGCTGGGTCTCAGTGCCCAGCCCAAGACGTACTCGCCCTTCACGGATATCGTCCAGCAAGGGTCGGCGGGCAACGAGATTTTCTTCATCGTACGCGGCGAGGCAGAGGTCATACACGAGGCGCAAACCAGCAACGAGCCCTTTGGGAAAACGGCTCGCGCGACATATCTCCGGCCAAGGTTGAAGGCCGGTCAGTATTTCGGAGAGGTGGCCAGTCTAGGCTTGTCGGAAGGCCGGACAGCGACTGTGCGGGCGATCACGACGGTCGAGTGCTTGATGATCCCGGGCGATGCACTGGATACGCTGTGGAGCCGATGTCCGCCCGACATCAAGTTGCAAGTGGAGGAGACGGCGCGCAAGAGGTACAAGACGTCGGACGAGGATGTTGAAATGGCAGATGCGGATCCGAGAGAGCGGGCCAGCAAGTCAGATCCTTCCACGCCGACCACGCCCAAGGCTCTGCCGCATATGACGTTTACGACCCCGTCGAAGCCCACGTCTCCCACGAAGGATGACGGTGATACCATGGAGCCCAAGGATCCAGATCCCTTCTTGAGCGTGGACATGGAGAACATGAGGAACAGGAGGCGCAATTCCCTGGCCCCGCCTACGCCGCAATCCGACAACTCCTCGCCGATAGCGTTTAATGGGCTCAGAGTGCACCACATCGACTCGACGCCTCTTCGCTTTTCTGTCCCTCAGTCACCGCCCGACTCGGAAGTATCCGTCAAGCGTGCCCGTACGTTACCGCGACGGCCTCACCCGGCTCTGGTCCCCGCCCTCCCCGACGATATGCTTGTTGCAGTGTTCCGGTATCTGGACATTGCTGAACTGATGCGGGCGCGGCTCGTTTCTTGTCACTGGCGCAAACTGCTGACGACACACCCCGATGTGTGTTTGAATCTGGACCTGTCCGAGTACAATAGGAGGGTCACGGACGTGGCCATCAGGACAGCAATCGGCCCTTTCGCCGGTACACGTCCCGAGACCATCGACATCAGCAATTGCTTCCACATCACGGACGATGGATTCCGCAGTCTGTGGGAAAGCTGTGGCCGCAACGTCAAGCGGTGGCGCATGCGTTCTGTCTGGGACGTGTCTGCAAACCAGATTCTGGACATGGCCGAGAACGCGAAAGGACTCGAGGAGGTTGACTGGAGCAATTGTCGTAAAGTCGGCGACAACCTCCTAGCCCGTGTCGTCGGCTGGGTGGTTCCCGAGCCGCCACCACCTCCGCCACCCAGCAAGCAAGTGGTGATTTCCAGCTCCACGGCAAAGTCGAAACCTCAGAAGGCTGCGACCCAGCAAGTGCAGCAAAGGGCAGCCAACATACCGAAGCCGGGCACCATCATCGGCTGTCCCGCCCTCAAGCACCTCAACTTGTCATACTGCAAGCATATCACTGATAGGTCAATGGCGCATCTCGCCGCCCATGCGTCGAACCGCCTAGAGTCACTGTCCTTGACGCGCTGCACGTCCATCACCGACGCTGGCTTCCAGTCGTGGGCCCCCTTCCGCTTCCTGAACCTATCTAATCTTTGCCTAGCCGACTGCACCTACCTCTCCGACAACGCCGTTGTCGCCCTCGTCGGCGCAGCCAAGAACCTGACGCACCTCGATCTTTCCTTCTGCTGCGCTCTGTCGGACACGGCGACGGAGGTGGTCGCACTCGGCCTGCCTCAGCTGCGAGAGCTTCGCCTTGCGTTCTGCGGCAGTGCGGTATCGGACGCGAGCTTGCAATCGGTGGCCTTGCACTTGAACGAACTGGAGGGGATTTCTGTCCGCGGCTGCGTCAGAGTCACCGGCGGAGGAGTCGAAAATCTGCTGGAGGGGTGCGGTCGTCTGCAATGGGTGGACGTGAGCCAATGCCGGAACCTCGAGAACTGGATCCGAAGCGGAGGTATAATGCGATGGGGCTTCGACGAGCGAGGCGGGAACGGCTTGTCGCCTGGACAGGTGCCTCTGCCGCTGCCGAGCCCATCGCCAGCCGGGAACCACGTCGGCCTGGGCGCACGACCACTGAGCTTCCGCCGGAGAGCAAGAAAGCCCGTACGGTTCATCGTGGAGAAGGGTGCATTCGGACTCAGATGAACAGGGCGAAGGAGGTATATGATGCTTTATGAGAGATGTTTGCACGATGCAGCTGGTGCGGGCGTGGTCGACTGTCTGGAACATAGAATAAGCCTAGTTAACAGGAAAAGCGCGATTTGCGATGTCTGTCGCGTGACACAATCGGCATTACGGGGTATCATGCTTGGGATTTTCGGGAGCGATGGCCGGAATAGGCCGAGGATAGACTGGATATGGTGATACCCTGCTCATTTGGCTACGAAATAAAAGCACACGATGCAGTCTGATTTAACCCGTCTCGTTTACAGCCAATCAAGCCCGCTTCACCCTATGCTGTGTCGGAAACCCGATTCCCAGGAGGAACGAAGCCCTTGCCAACCCGGCCAGCGCTGTGATGCCGACGGCGCCCCAGTCCTCGACGCGCCACGTTGTCATTGGGTCCGACCGCCCTTGTAGAGCGTATGATGCGAAGGTCCCGTACAGCAGCGAGACATCGACGAGTAGGAGGGAGAACTGGTATACGCGCCAGATCTTGAGGGAGGGGCTGGCGCGGAGGAGGAGGGCGGAGAGGAGGGCGTTGGAGAGGAGGTGGCCTGCGATTTGGGCGTGGAGTGGGAGGGAATACTGTTGAACGGCGGTGACGGTTGCGGGGTCTGTCGAGAAGGGGGAGAAAGGGGCGGATGCGGGATGGGATTTCGAAGGGTCGACGATGGGTAGCGAGGCATGAGACGGTGGGAGGTAGGAGGATGTCACGGTCTGCGGGGAGAAGAGGAAGAGGTAGGTGCCCCAGAGTGCTACCAGGGGATCGAGGAGGGTGAAGAGGATGGAGTAGGGTCTGGGGATTTCGGAGGACATTTCCGGGTGTCGGCCTCCGTATCCGGAATGAATTGGCGGTTGTGTTGGTCGGTGTCGGCCGAGATTGATGATGCGATGTTGTGGTTTTGCTGGGTCGGTGGTTGAAGAATGTGTTGTTGGTGTGCTTCGAGTACCTGCAGCTGACTGCCGATTGGATTTATGGCATGTGGATCCCCTTTATCTCGGGAGAGAAGTAAGCAACGAGAGAAGACGTGTCAAAGATGAGCAATGAACGAAGGATTTAGTGTGGACCGAACGTCGAGTGAGACCGCGTCGCCCATGACCACTCCCGTCGGGATACCGTGCGCCACTTTTAAGATCCCCGGGGGTCTCGTGTTGATGTCATCGGGGCTCCGCGGGGCCGCCTATTCTATCACGCGGCGAAGGTGCACCGTGTCCGTGCTCGTGGAGAGAAAAAAAGCCCCGAGCCAAGACGCGCGGAGAAGGGGGTGGGGCGCTCGGTGGTCCGCGCGTCACGATAAGCTAATGGGGCGATAGCGGCAGTCAAGGGAGCTTGGGCCAAGCGGGAAGATCCGGATTATGTCAGCGGGGTTTCGAACGGGTTTCCGGAACCAGCCAGGCGTGGGAGGGTTCGTTCTTTCGTGGCGTTTTCATTCTCCATCTCCTTGATGGTCAACTACCCTCTCCGATTTGGCACTTGGCGCTCATCTTCATCCCCTCAGGACGGGTCCTTGACACCCCAGAAATAGATGGGGTAAAACGCCAAAGACATGCTTCGGATGAGATCCTCTCGCCGTCTAGGGGCACTTGGGCGCTTTTAGCATCCCTGTTCGACAACCTCGACCGTACAAGATTCGCCCTCATCCTCCATCAAGCAACGGCGTTGGCCGCCTACAGACTATTACGGTGTGCGCCGTGCTGATACTCCGATAGACGCCAGGACTTGATGAATCTTGTCTCACCACCGTTTACCGGAATTTGAACCCCGGCTCCTGCAATGGCATCATGCAGGACGGCGGCGCTGACATGCCTGTTGCGGCATAGCCCCCCACGCCTCCGCTTGCCGTGCGTCCACTTTGGTGCTGATCCGGTACCCACTATGTCGTCGAGATCCCCTCATTCTTGCCGCCGTATGTGACCGCGGCGTTTTTCGGGGTCAGGCCGGCGTCAGGTCGAATCTCGTCGCCATGCGTCTGCTCGATACAACCACGTTGCAGCTCAGCGAATTCATCGAGGGGAAGGTACCGGAATACGCCATTCTATCACACACGTGGGCCGACGGAGAAGTCCTCTTCCGAGACCTCGAAGGCGATCCGTCAATGAGGGCCGGATGGACAAAGATCCAATCTGCCTGTCGCCTAGCGCGCGACCGAGGCCACGCCTGGGTATGGATCGACACGTGCTGCATCGACAAGTCCAGCAGCAGTGAGCTCTCCGAGGCCATCAACTCCATGTTCAGGTGGTACCAAGACGCCCGGATCTGTTTCGCCTTCCTCGCCGACGTGCCCTACGCCGAGCCCGGCACGGAGGAATGTGCTGCCTCCTTGGCTGGGAGCCGGTGGTTCACTCGCGGCTGGACCCTGCAGGAACTGCTGGCCCCGGCATCCCTGGACTTTTACTCGTCCGACTGGAGGCGTATCGACTCACGATCCGAGCTCGGTCAAGTCGTCGGAAAAATCACCGGCATCGACGCGGTCTATCTAAAAGACGGCGATGGCAAGTCAACGTCGGCCGCCAGCGTGGCTGAGCGCATGTCCTGGGCCTCCAAAAGGCAGACGACCCGCGTCGAAGACGAGGCCTACTGCCTCATCGGGCTCTTTGACGTCAACATGCCCCTGATCTATGGGGAGGGGCGTAAAGCCTTTAGGAGGCTGCAGGAGGTCATCCTCAGGGAGATCGATGACCAATCCCTCTTCGCGTGGGGCGACGTCGTAGAGGGCAACGCTGACGTCCCCCGGAGCCAGCAAAGGCACCCGCTCTTCGCCGAGCATCCTCGCTGGTTCGCGGGTTCCGGCGACATCGTGCCCTTTCGGGTACCTGGGCTGGAGACCCGGTTGCGCATCGGGCACAGCGGCGTCACCGTCACCACGCCGCTCTGGCGGAGGGCCCCGTCCAAGTGGGTCGGCGGCCGGGGCCACGTCTTCCTCGCGCCGTTGCAGTGTCAGCAAAAGAACAACCCCCTGAACGGCATCGCGCTCTGCCTCCGCAGCACGGCCGACAAGGGCCCCTACACCGACCCCATCCGGCCCGCCGCGGCCTCTTACTTTCGACTGTCGGGCTCGCTGCTCACGGCCCCCAAGACGGCCTGGAAGGAGGGCGATCTCTGCTCCGCGTTCATCTACTTCACGAGCGAGCAGAGACGGCACTTGATCGCGGATGAGATCGACGCGCCCGCAGGCTGCGTCATCCGCACCTTGCCGGCTGGGTGCAAGATGACGACCATGTATTCGCGTGCCTGGGGACGCAGCGAGACGACACCCGTCATCCCCTTCACGAGCAACCTCTCAGAGTCGTATGGCCTGGGGTGCCCGGTCATCGTCGTCCTAGAGAGGCCTTCTGGGGAAGACCTCGCGCTCGTCCTGCAGTTCCAGTACCTCTCCCTGGACGACCACACCTCGCCGGTTGCCAGGTTCCCGAGGGACCCCGAGTGGATGCTCAACCGCGTGGTGGGCATGCCGCGCGGCCGGACGGCCGAGGACGTGGCGGATGTGGTTCGGGAGGAATCAGAGACATGGCCGGCGGACCACGTTCGCCGCGCGTCGAACGGCAAGGGGTGGGGCGGCGCCGGCGAGACGTCCTGCTCGGACCTGTGGGGGCTCAGCCGGCTAGAGACCGACGCCGAACACCGGGTGACCGTTTCGAACGAGGACGTGCATGGGCCTTGCTCTTCATCGTCGACGTCGAGCGCGTCGGGGGCGAGAACGTTTCTTCCGAGGTGCACCACCACGGGCACTTCACTCCCGTCGGGGCGTCGGGCGGATGACGCGTGGGTATCCAATCTGCGTCCGCCTACCAGAGACCCGATCGTCTTTTTGCACCACGCCGTGGTCGACCAGAACAACTCGCAGGCGGGACGTAAAGCAGCATACTAAACGTCGCTTGGAGTAAGTTGCATTGCGCTCCGACTTTAGGGCTTGATAGGACGAAGCGCCGTGGACCGTGCGGCATTCGGCTGCAGATGCGGGCCTGCTGTCGTTGGTGCAAATGATGCTTTGAGACGCTCTACTTCCCTGTGACTGCCACTGCTTCAAAGTATCTCAGTCTCTCTGACAGGCACGCTGTCGATGTACAGAACTTGGGCTCCTGACAAGTATCTCCCCACCTTTGTTTAGATACAAGACGTAGCGAGTCGCAGAGAAGTGGCCCACTCGCGGACCATGTTTAGACAGTGTCCCCAACGCCATGTGTAATCGCGCGGACGCAGATGTGACGATATTATTCGTGTTCACTAGTGTAGTGCCAGTTCCGTCAATCTCCTGGGCCTCCGTCGACTAAGCCGTCTAGTAACAGATTACTGGATGAGGTCGTCCTCTTGATCCACGTTTGTCTCGTCCTCCTGATCAGTCTCGTCCTGATCAGTCTCGTCCTCCTGATCGGTCACGTCCTCCTGATCGGTTTCGTCCTCCTGATCAGCCTCATCATCATCGCTGTCAGCTCCTCCGCCGCGCCCCCAAAAGCCTCCCGCAAACCGACGCCCAAAGTGAGGCTCCTCGCCGGGCGCCAAACGTGGGTAATCCTCTATTGGATCGCCCCAGGCATTTACTCCTGGAATCCCAGCGAACGGGCCCCCGTGGGTTTCCTTCATGTGGTCGTAACACTCTAGGCCTGTTTGGTAATGCCGTATGCACAACCAACAGATGTGTGTGTGGCAGCCTGTGCACTCGACATGGTTACAGCCCCCGGTTCTCTCGATGGAAAGCCCGCAATGCGGGCAGTCCTTGATGTTGAGCGTCTCCTTGAGCTTCGCGTTAGCCTGGTTTTCTATGTCGGCGCAGGTGACGTCGTTGTCGTGGGGAGCCGAGCAGGCAGTGCACACTACGGCCAGGCAGTCCGGGCATCTGGCCGTCGGGTCGACGTTGGCTTCCTTGGGCGTCGGCCGGTAGAGCTGGCGGCAGCCCGGCGTCGGGCAGTTGCGGAGCTCGAGGGGGTTCCTTCTGATATACGAGGTCAGGGAAGACTCTAGGATCCTCTCGTACATACCTGTCGTGAGGACCTTTCTGAGTTCACATAGAGGGAGTGGCTTCTGGCATGATGCCTCATCGCCGATGCACTTGATAGCGGAGTCCGTGACTGAGCTAGCCGTCGATTCGGCCAGGTGGACGTAGCAGTCCAAACAGTAGACATGGCCACAAGCGGACTGGACAGGCTCGGCCGGAGTACCCCTACAGACTGGACAAGCAGTCTCGCTCAAACCCTCGCCGTCTTGCCGACGGAGCGAGTCTTTGAGCGAGCGTGCCATATCCTCCCGGCGGGAGATGTGTACTTTGAAGACGTCCTCGATTAGCCGCCTGACTTCCACAACAGCCTTTATATCCGTGCTCATCAACTTGATCCTCGCACCCTGGATTGAAACGTTGCTGCAGACCCTGTAACCAACTTGAGGGTATCTGGCGCATGTCCGTTCGAGAGCAGCCATGCAATCCTCCTGCCACGCCTTGGGGACGGTGAAGTCTGCTGTGAAGGCGGGCACGATGTGGACGTCTCCGCTGCGCTCGAACGGCGGCGCGGACCGGTTGTACTCCCTGACGGCGCGGCGCGCGTCTGCCTCGTCGAAGAAACGCACCGCCGCGCTCGCCATGTCATCGCCGCCCGTGTTCTCGGGGCCAAGGTAGGACGTGAAAGGCCCGATGCTCTGCAGCTTTTCGGCAAGCGCTTCCAAGTCTGCGAGTCGATCCTCGACGCGGTAAGCACGTGTGTGGCCGCAGACGATCCTCTCGGGCATGTAACACCGGGGAATGAGCCGCGCGATGTCGGCACAAAGAAAGTGCATGGGGAGCCCGCTCAGCTGAATCACAGTTTCGGAAAACGGTTTGGGCGTCATCCGCACACCTATGCGGCAGCCAAAGGCTTCCGGCGTCACGTTGAGGAACAGACGCGTCACCTTATCAGCCGTACAGCGATTTTTAAAGAACAGGGTCGCGGCTTTCGTCGGCCTGCGCCACTTGAGCAGGACCGTACACGCGTCTGTGACAGCGAGCTGCGGCGCCGGATGCCAGGGGATGAAGGAGGGGAGCTTTTGGAAGTTGTCCGCGAGACGGGTGCCGTACTTTCGATCGAGCGCTTGGAGCCTCTGCAGATGTTCTGAGCGAAGTGGGCGTCGTCGGCGGCCAGGTCCACGAAGCGGACGGCGCCCTTGTTGCCGGGTCTGACGAACAGCTGACGCTGAAGAACCTCGCGACCCAAAATCGCAGCGAGGCCCTTTCTGATGGACTCAATTGAGGGGTTGTCACCGACATCCCAGAGCCGAATGGCAGTGAAGTCAGAATGGAGGAAGACTTTTGTGACTTCGGCGCCGGGACCGAAATACACTTTGGCCCCCATCAGGTCTCGGACGATATTCCCCCTCACGGGACGGTCGGGAAGTGAGAGACGGTCGTAGGAGGGCTGGTTCGAGGTAGGGGTTGACGACGGGGCAGTGGGCGAATGGCTGCCGTGGCTCATCGTTGCCGCTTTATCTTTTGTCAAAGACAAGATAATAATGGTGTTGCCTGGCAGAGGGTTGTTCGATGAAGCTACTGGCTGGTATTCCGTGATGCTAAACTGACAGCCTCAAACGTGGGGTTTGTAGATTAATGGAGAAGAACGGCTAGAGGAGCAACCAGCAGTGGATAGAGTGTAGAGTAGAAACAGAATCTTTCAGACAAAATCTGGTGAATATATACCAAAGAGAAATCATCGGAGAAAGGGCCCTCGTCGAAACCAAAATTGGGCGACTGGCTGAGGAGGAAGGTTTGAGTACTTGGAAGGGCCCAGGTGACCAGATGAGCTTAACATAGACACTATAAAACTTACCAGCAGGAGCCAATCAAAATTTCCAACGTCAACCGCGATATTGAGGGTAGGTCTGGAAGTGAGCCGCCAAACCTGTCGCGGAGTAACGTAGTTTGGGAGCTGGCTAAGAGCTGTTTTCTTTGCGAGAGCACCATTCCCAACTCTTGGCGTTGAGTAATGAATCGAAACATGGGTTTGGATCTGCGTCAAGATGCGTCGTGGTATGTCGAGTGAGTTGGGCATTGTGTGGAAGTGGGACTGAGAACCCTTGCGCGCGAGGCTGTACCAGGTTTCGCTGGAGTCAAATGCAGGTGGCTCTGCTCCAGCTTTGGAGAGAAAAGCGAACAGCCGGCCTCCGACATGGCCAGACGTCTAAGTGGTTGGTGGGTGTTGGACAATCGGTAAAGCTCGTAATAATTTCCTGAAACGGCCGAATCAACGAGAGCATTGAGTCCAAGTGGAACAGTGGAACGAGCACAATGTTGAAAGAGTTGGCTTCGTTAACGTGGAATATGGTTGTGCTGTTGCGAGAATTCAACTCTAACATTTCCCCCACTAAGAATCATCGACGTTCAGGGGCTTTGAACTAGGCGAGACACTCATACTGCGGTCAGTTGTTTGCCTCAAAGACGTATACTGTCGGTCTCCAACCTCAGGGTAAGAGTTGGTTTAATACAAGAACCATTAACCAACCATACGGAAGCGATGATGTCTTATCAAAAAAACTCACATCAATGACACGACGTCTTCTCATTCAATTCTGAGCGAGTGGCCAGCGGAACGTTGCCAAATCTAATCACGGCGAGAGAATTTGTAGTTTGGATCAGTTTGGGATCAACCCAGCAGTATATATCGGGGCTATGGAGCCAAGCTAGTATGTACATAGAAGCTATCAAGTCGTCTGGGCCGAAGCCGGTCCGACTGTGATAAGGAAGCAAAGGCACGCTCATTGGGAAAATTTCCCTGCAACTCCACGCTCAAAGCTGAAAAGACAGGAGACAATATGAAGAAGCCGCTTAGCAGGCAGAGAGGGAAGTCTGGCCCTTGCAGTTGGCAGTGGTGCTGACCTTGGAGCTGCTGCCGTTGCCCTTGGTGACGCCCTTGTACTCCTGGCAGACCTTGGGGACGCTGGATCCGCAGGTGCTGGAGATGGTGGCAACATCGCCGTAGTTGGAGTTGATGCCGACGAGCTCCTTGACGTTCTTGGCCTTGACGTTCTTGACGATGACGTTGCGGGGACCGCCGTTGTTGGTGCAGTCGCCGCAGCCGCGGTACAGCTTGCCAGCGGTGACGACGGTGAAGCCGTCGATGGTGACGGTGCCGCGGCCGTTGTGCTGGACGACCTTGTCGGCGGCGTTCTGAGCACCACCGCCCTGAATGAGAACATCACCGTTGCCGAGGGCCGAGATGGCGTCTGGAGGTAGGGTCAGCATATGGAAGAGAGGGAGACGGTTTGGAGAAGGGAGCAGACGCACCCTCGCAGACGTCACGGAACCAGACGTTCTTCAGGGTGCAGGCGCCCTTGCAGTGGACACCCTCGAGCTGGTTCGCGCCAATGATGACGTTGCTCAAGGTGGCGCCGTTCTCGAGGATGAAGACGGCAGAGTCGCTGCCAGTGTCGGCATCAGTGTCGCAGGCACGGCCGCGGTCGAACTCCTTGTTGCCGAAGTCTTTGGATCCCGAGATGGTTGAGGGAGCGGACAGAGAGACGATGGAACCGCTGCGGGTGGGGATGTTGAGAGTCTGAGCCGTGGCGACGGTGGCCAGGATGGCGGAAACGAAAACCTTGGTCTGCATTTTGGTGGTTGAGGCGGTGATGCTTCTGAAGAGATGAAGTTGAAAGATTGAGAGACGGTTGAGACTTGTCCTGAGTGAGCGTGGTGAGGAGCAAGAAAGCGACCTAGTTGTCAAGGGAAGCTCGGCCGTATTTATGTTCTCTCGAGTTGATTTCGGATACCGTGATAATCTTACTCAGGAGAGATCCCCAGGAATCTTTCGCCGTGAGGTAGTTTCACATTGATCGTAAAAGCCCAGAACGTCCAAAACCAGTCACTAGCAACCGCCCGGTATCTCCACCTCACAATGATGAGAGCCAAGCGTCAAGGAATCTCCTTGGTGGAAATACCAAACAACAACACCGCTATCCCGCAAAAGAAAGTCGACATTGACATGCTACCGTCGGGCCCGCGCCCGGCTTCGTGAGTGGCGACGGTGATGCTCCCTGGGAATCCATGTTGCTCACATACCGAGTTCTTCAACCCACCAATAAGCTCTCCCTGAACCCTACAGTCGCCTACCTGGTCCCGGTAGTCGAGGGAGGATGCGGACTTATTTGATAGGTGGAGACGCTATGGTATTTTCGATCCAGGTTCATCTGTTCTTTCTTGGAATTCTTGGGACCGGACTCTTGGGGACGATAAAGGTCCCCGTGTAATGCCCTCGTGGTTGGCGGGCCCGGTCGTCAACAGTCTGGCGTATACAGTCTAGCTCATGTCGACGAGAGCACATGATGGCCGCGCCATCTGCTCTTGTAGGGCTTGGCAGATAATCTACCCAATACAGCCAGGTCGGGGAGCACCTCTGAGCACAGCCCCCTTCCATGAGTGTATCGTCGGGGGTGGAGACCGGGACAGCTCAACTTGTGCTGGGCAACTCGACTTATGCTAGGGAGGCAGACGCGAGTGACAAAGTGAGCAAGCAGGCCGTGCTCGCCTTTCCTCCATAAGATGGTGGTTTGAAAGTGGGTGTCGAGAAATGGCGCCCGGGCTCGATTCTCCAATTCGACCGTCTAGGCCCTTCTGATAGCTGCTCCGAGGCTCCACGCTTGAATCACCGCCAAGGTGATCAAGACTGGGGTACATTGCGCGCTAACCGCAGAGGAAGATAATTCTTCAGAGATACAGGAGACAGCAGGACACGATGCAACGCGGCGAATCGCCCGAAGAGAGCCGACGAAACCATGGTGTACGCCGGTGATGTCCCCTATGCGGAAACGCCTTGAGAGACGGTGTGGTCGACGATGGCCATAATCGGCAGGTGGACATGCTGAAGCCAGCATGCTTCATCTGATATCATCGAAGCAAAGTGACAGTCGGAGCACGAGGCGAGCAGAATATCCCCAACCTGGAGCCAAAAATTTAAGCCTAAACAGTCGCTTACTTGGGCGCATGCAGGCCAAGGTGGCAGGCTTCTTGCGTCTCGGGGAAATCGACGACACATCACTTCCCCATTACGCGCAGAAGCCAGGACCAAGTGGCATCACAAATTCCGCAAATTTGTGGGGAGCGACTTCCGGGGCTTTTTTTCTTGTTTCTTTGTCTCGGTAGATTGTTGTCAGCTACCGGCCGACGTGCTCCGGCACCATGGTATGGATTCGGTGCTATTCTCCGTATCACGGGGCAGAAATGGGGGGCGTCTGCGAAGAGTTGTGAATTTGTGAAATTGGACGGACGATGCCAAGAGCTTCGAGTCAAGCAGTGCG
Source organism: Colletotrichum coccodes (assembly GCA_020466075.1). NCBI lineage: Eukaryota > Fungi > Ascomycota > Sordariomycetes > Glomerellales > Glomerellaceae > Colletotrichum > Colletotrichum coccodes. The sequence goes on from JAIMZG010001663.1 coordinate 35,427, forward strand.
CGTCGAGACTAACACCGCTTTGAGATGCTTGGCGCTGCAACCCATGCCAAGTCTCACCACACCGTTGAGACTCTCGGTAGCAGATTGGCCAACTCCCACGAGAAACAATATGTGCCGTGTCTTGGCGTTGCGCCAACCCCCTTTTGATGCAATGATACTGTGGAGCCGTTAACTCATTGATGGAAATCTCCTTTTTCCATCGATCGGCGGCCCTTCAATCCAGCACTTGTTCCGACCTGTTTGGACAACTCTCAGCAAATGGTGAGACAACCGAGGAGGAGATAATCTAGTCGTTGCCCTAGTGTTGCACGCAAAGACAGCGAGTGCAACACTGCAGTCGCCTGCAACTGTCCTGTCTCTGCGCTGTCCAAATAAGCCATATAATTAGTTTAATATGCGCGTCTGGGTTCAGCGACTTGGCAGCTCTCGGTCGAGTTATGGATGGCTTGACTTGACTCCATCGTTGCCTTGCAACCTGCCCCTAGACCATGGGGAAATTTACAGCTCATCGAGTCCACAGCTCCTGAATTTCAGATGTGGTAATCAGGTAACGTGAGGCATCACGGAATGTGGGATGCGGTGTCGCAAACCACAAGCTGCCTAGCGGCGTTGCCCAGGTCTGATTAGCTTGCCTGGAACTATCTCTAGCAAACAGCCTTACAAGTCGCCAGCTCTAGGCTGGGGAGTAGGTTCGAACTTCCGCCTTCCGCTGGCAGGGGACTCCCGAACCGAACTCGATCGGGTTGACTGTAGCGCGCTCTGAAAGCACCTATTCGTGGCTCGGAGCTCGAGTCAGAAGTGCGAAGGTTTCGGCCGCGCTTATTTCAACATACGCAATGTGCCAAGCTTTATAAAGTGAAACTCAGTTTTCGGTCCATAACACGGGAGCATCTTACTTGGCGAGGATCACGAAGGGGATCGCACCTCGCGATAGTTCCGGGCCGAAACGCGACACTGCACCACACGAGTCATATTCCGCCTTGTGCACAGCGACCACCAAGTTGTCATGCCATTTCCCACCGATAATCAAAGGATAGAGTGGCTGAGGATCGCATTAGGAAGGCGCGTTGCCAGTGGTGGAATGGATTACCAACTGTTGTTCTTCCCTTGTATGAGGAGGAGAGAATTACCACGTCCTTCGATTTTCGTTGCGGAAGGTCAAGTCTCCAGAGCTTCTAATTGCTTCGGGCGAGGAACAACAGACAATCCGGCAGCCGAGTCAGAGATCATCATATTGCAATTCTATGACTACAACAATGACCAGAGCGGCCATATGGGTTTCTGTTTCACGTCACCGCAGCTTTGTCACGCCATGCCTATTTTCTCGGATTGCCGGGACAGAAGTTCCTCCATAGAGGCCACGCATGGGACGATGACCAAGCATCTTATTTCCCTGCGTTTAACCACACGGCACGCGCAACGTGTTCTCGCTCAGCATTCACCCGTCGCGCTTCCTCCAACACAGGGCGTGCCGGTACATTCGAAGCCCCTCGGGCTGTCCGTGTTGCCGCACAAATACGAAGCAGCGGCGGTGCCGTTCGCGAAGCGCAAGTCGACGTCAAAAAGACCAATATTCGTGCAGGGGGCGACGGCGCTGCACTGGAGGCTGGCGACGCGAGCCGACTTTGTCGTGCCCACCATGCCGTCGACAGTGATATCGCGAATCTGGAACTGCGAGTTGGTGCAGTTGCCGACGCCGGGGGCGCCGCGGAAGCGGGTGCATTGGGAGATGGAGAAGGCGGCGCCGCGCATGCCGGCTACGGTGAGGTTCTTGAAGAACATGTCCGAGGCGACTGTCAAATGTCAGGTCAATGGCCAAAGTCCTGATCAAGGTGTTTATAAGTAGCTCTTACATCCGAGTCCACCACCGCCACCGTTCGGAGGGTAGCCATTCTGGTCGTCGGTCCAGGTCTTGAAGTAGACCTTGCGTCTCTGTCAGCAACTCGTGGCGGTAGTAGCCGGTTGACAACGTGTACTGACCGCGTGCAGAGTGTTATCAAAGAAACAATTCTCGACATTCAGTCTTTCGATCGTCTCGAACTGGTCATTGTACTGCCCAATACTACCAAGCGCAATCCCGAGTCCATTGTAGAACCTGGAGTTGGTGATGCTAACGTCGGTACTGTTGGCCTTTAGAGAGATGGAGTCGTCTCCACTGTAGACGGTCCAGTTGTTGAATCTGATTCCAGAGGATCGGATCGTGTCGGCGCCATCCGTGTTGGCTGTTCAAGTTAGCGTTGAGTACATTCACGTCGAAGATCTAGCTCAGGTTGACTTACAGCTCTGGAAGCGGTTTCCGGTATTGTTGACAAGAATGCTATCGAGAATCACATTGTGAGAGTAGATGACTGACATGGTCCTGCTCCAAGTCAGTCAAAGTCGGGGCTGCTCCCCCTTCCGAAGAGATACCTACCACATCTGACTTCGCAGGAAGTTGACCCCCTTGACAACGGAGTTCTTCAACCCTTTGAAGGTGACAGCATGCGGGCGCCCAGGGTAGTTGGACGTGTTGGGCTGCTTCCTAATCCACTCATACCAATAGTCGCCGTTGCCGTCAAAAGTACCCTTCCCATGGCCATTGATTCGGACATTGTTACCACCGAGGATGAAAGCTGTAGACTGATTCTGGTATCCAACGTCCAAAGAATTTGCGAGCCAGTACGAAATGTCGGTGCTCCACTGTAATATTGGCGCAGGTCTCAAGTTAGTAGATTGCCAGAGGAAGAAAAAAAAAGAAAGTCTTGGTATTATTTCGCTTGGCGCAACATGCAGATTGCAGCAAGATTGTTGGGTGCATGCTGCGCGTACCCATGTAACGTACCAACAGAGTTCCTGGCAGGTCAATTTCAACGTCGTCCAGCCAAGTCACGTTCAAAGCCGAATTGACATAGTATGTCGTGGGCTCAAACACGACTTTGCCGCGTCTGCCGCACTCCTCAAAGGCATTCAGAATGGCCGGCGCATCGTCGGTAGCGTTGGTCCCGCTAGCTTGCACGGTACAAGTCTTCCGGTCCCCGGTTTCTTCAGCCTCTTGCGCTGCCACCCCAGAGACGGTAGCAAGTAAAGTGCAAATTGCACAGACCGCCCAGACATCACGCATGTTGAGCTAGTTGAAACGAAGTCTTTGAGCTGAGGACAAGGGCAACTAGCAAACGGCTGTAAATGGAAACCTGTCGGATTGGCCGAGTACGAGCAATAGTTGGGTGACAGCGTCCCGTCCCACCGGCGATTGCGGCGGTGGTCGAGGGGGTTGAATACTCTCCCGTCATCGTCATATCGGGCTGTTCCCAACCGAGTCCCCGCGATTTGAGGGTCGTATTTTCTCGGTCAAGTTGTATTCTGGTCGCCGGACTTTCTGGGTGGGCATCGAAGTTACATCGTTGCCGTTTGGTCGGGTGGATTTCGCACGAATCATGAAGAGATCTGTCCGAGACTCCCGTGTTCATGACTAGTTCGTTTACTGTCGATCGGTTGGCAATTGAAAGTGCGGAGGCGGGGTGATGCGGGGAAGACCGCTTCTCTTCGGAGCGAGTTGCGGGGGGAGGAACCGATAAAACATACCTACTCTTACTGTTACTGTGAGGTCACTTGATGAGGGATTATAAACCGCGTTTTTGGTCATTCTCATCTCGCCTCCAGTGCGTTGCGTCAAATACAAACATACCGTGAATTAACCCCCCCAGTCCGGCTATCCCGCATGCTCTACAGTCCCACCAGTCTCACGCCGAACTTGTCCGCCAAATCCCTATCTCCATTCTTCCTCTTGAGAGTCCTGCATTGGGACTCTCGCTTTATATAACAGAGACGGACTCTCCTATTCCAACACTGTTCAAAGATCGCAAAAAGCATTGCCGACAAGCATTCCTCCGTGCATGTTATTCATATGTTTCTAACGAAGCACCCTGCGCGAAAGCGTCTCATGGCAGACCTAGCCGATTTCTGCTTTCCGACTCCCACAGGCCGTGTGGTTGCAATATTTGGACTTCTGAACCAGTTCTTGCGCCTAGTACAGTCCTCGATACCGGCTTTTCTCTCGCCTTCTCAACCTGCCCGGCAGTCCTGACAGTTGCCCCTTGATGCGATGTAATTATGTGCCTCACAAGCACTGCCGGAGTGGCGACAGTAGCACGTAGTGGAAAGCCTGGGAAGTTGCAGACTTCAAAAGGTTTGGATAGGCTCACTTGGTAAATGCTTGAACAATCTGACGTCGCACGTCAACAAAACTCGTACAAGAGCTTTTTGACTTGGTTCGTGACGGAAAGTGAGAGGGGCTCCTCGAACTCGAGGAGCGAGAGGTACTCATACAGATCTTATGATGCATTTCTAGGCAGACATAGAGGGCTTCAAAGGTAGTGAGATGAAACCCGCCGCCGAAGAGTTTCCGCGGGGGAGCTGCAACGCTTGCTGTCCGCAGGGAATCCGTGAAACCACACGCAAGAACCTCGCCTCTCAACCAAAGAAGACGGCATGGTTGAATGATGAACGCCGAAAGGGTTCCGTGTTGTGGGCAACCATCATCATTTTGCCCTGAAGTACTCTTCCAATTCTCGCTCGCCAGTCTCGCGAAATAACAGCGTTAAAAATAGTATCAGGGCAGCGTAACCGCTATGAGTTTGACACAATAGGAAGTATTGGAGGTCGATTGGTGGTGCTTTAAGTTTCGAGTCGTTGTCACAAAGGTGAAACCGACAATTTCGATGCAGCGCTAATATGAAAGACATTGGCAAGCGATACCGCGGACTATCAGAGATGCCATGTCACTGGTACAGGGGTTGGTAGTGAGATACCTATGGATCGATGCCGTATGCCTAGTGCAAGATGGCTGGGCTGATTTAGCTGATGGAATCGATGTGGTGGATCAGATATGCGCGAGGTCATGGTTGATCGTGATAGCTGCCGGTGCGCGCAACTCCAACGCCGGACTTGCCAGTATCAACCCAGGAATCAGGCCAAGAAGAAGCATCATAACACATATATCGGATGATCTCTCGCTTGGCCAATACATAACTCTGGGCGTCGTCTTAGAAACTCAGTCTATGGATCGAGGGCATGGACAAAGGCGGCAACGCTTCCTAGTGCAACAGCCTAGAATTCCTCCTTCATCTTCCGGGCGCGCTGACACATTTGTAGGTTTCAGGATCAGCTTCTGGCGCGGCGCGCGGTCTACCTCATTGATGATCGAGTTTTCATTCGTTGTAAAGGAGACACGTATGCCGAGGAGCTCCATGACCACAACGATGAGCAGCCATGAAATCGTGAGTCTCCCACCGACAGCCTGTCATCCACGCTTTCTCAAACGGCTGTTCTGAACGATCCATTGCATGACTTTTCCGTTATGCTCTCTCACTACACAACAACAACAACGCTCACGGACCAAGGCGACATATTTCGTGCCATGTCGGGAATTATCCGACGGGTGTCGGAAAAGGCCAGATTCGGGTTTCCAGAGGGATTGCCCTCAGGCGCTTTTGACTACTTTGTTATATTCTCGAGCATAGAGCGCTTGAAAAATGGCTTGACTTTGTGGGCAAAGAGGACAGTATTACACCGGCGCCAAAGTTTCCCCCAGCTATTCGTGGACTGGGTGACATGACGAGATCGACACATATTCCGGCGACTCCACCTGGAACCCGATAACGTGAAAATGAATTGTTTGGTACAAAAGAAACCCGTCAGGGCCTCTCGGGCCTGTCGATGGCTCTATTACGAAGGAGCCATGCTTCCAACCCAACGAGCTTCTGCGGGGCCTTTCGACGTCCAGGATGCAACCTACCAAGTTCTTGCCGTACTATCTTCATAGTGTCGGGTATCATTTCCTGAAATCCTGGAATATCTCTGTGCGTTTGAAGGTCCAAATTGAGGAGACTTTCTTGCCAATGGCGAGTCTCGTAGCATACAATGGAGATGAAGTCGGCAAAGTGCGCTTGAATGGCATTGGCAAGACCACGTTCCTCCGGTCAGAAGACGTACTTGAGTTCATCCTATTGTCCGCCTCACATTTCAACGGGGAAGATCACTAATATGTCATGCCTTTGGAATGGAACGGGTGTGTGGCCGAAAGAAGGGAGTAGGACTCATATATGTCAGTCTGCTATTGCACGAGGATTCTCGCCTGGCCCTCTGTCAGAGGCGGCCGTCATACAGAGTAGAGAAGTCAACGAATAGGCGCTTGGTAATCACTCGGGGGTTTTTGGTGACTTCCTTTGAATCTAGCCTCCCTCTTCCTATATAGACCACAAAATTCTCCTTCTGTGCTCCCCGGCGCTCTCCTGGTGCCCCTCCGCCTGTCTCGGACACCCTCAATAGAAGGAAATTAATCTTGGATGAAGACGATAAAGCGAACTAGAATACAGTCCAACTATACTGTAATATATTCACGGATTTTCTAGAAAGGCATAACTGATAAATGTTGGATTGTCTGGAAATAATCTCTCGTTTTTTTCAAGCACTACCCGTGACTTCCTCAACAAGCCCTAACAGCTTACGCAGCGTACTATAAGAGCCTCTAAAATCAAAGCATTGAAGGCGAGGATTTAGCATAAGAAAAGTCATCGATAGCTTCATTAGAACCGTAGCCCTGGCAAAAGAGGGTACATGCAACATGGGAATATATTCGCTGCAATGTGCCTGATTAAGCACATGAGACAACGCATCATCAACTCTAGGACCAGGTGCCTATCAGAACAACTTGTAAAGTGGACTGCTAGACCGAGGATAACCAAGTCTATTTTGAATTTGAACAACGCTGTAGACTTTCCTTGAACAAATTTTGATTCTACAAGGGCAAAACCATTATGAAATCAAAAGCAACGGCACGCCATACCTGGATTCCGTTATAGAGCTGCCATTTCTCGCGTCCTGATGTTGAGGTTGGTGAGCGTATACAAGACGTTCGCCTTATAAGAGCCATTATATCGACAAGTATGATAAGACAGTAAGCCACACCAAAGGACGTCTTTCAAATTAAAGACCTTCGCTGTTGTAAACAGTCAACATCATCCTTTCTTTAAGCGTGGCGAGTAATATGAAAGAACGAGCAAGACAATAGAAGTCAAAGCCCTTATACCAAGATTTAAAAAAAACATTGTAACAGCTTATATAGATAACACTGGTAACGATTATTCATTAAGTAACCTAGGAACATAGGAAGGCATACACAAAACACGTTAGCTGAGTTCGGCGTGCAATTTCTTTCGCCGTTGAACTCTAGTTATAACAGGTAGCAGCGCAGTTATGCTAACCTGTTCGTTAGCTGCACGTCTAAGTCCCATTCAGGATCGAAGGTATGATATTGGCCTCATGCATTGAAAGGTGTCGTGGTGCGATCGCTACATATCTTAGGTTTACAGGATATGCTGTATTTATGCAAGCAACTATGTCTAGTCAACCTCCCGCGTCCGACTTTCTCTTTGGTAGTAGGTTATCGTCTACACCAGAATCGTTTCATTCTTTACAGCAACACCTATACGATAGCGACTGGCCCGGTAGTCTCTGGAATGCCGCACTAAAACCACCAGTATCAGTAAACGTTTCCACATCATGTCCCTAGCTCACTGACACGGAGCTGAACTTACGTAGTAGACGACGAGACTGCCTCCATCGAAAATCGTTTCAAGCGAGACCTCCTCGTTCTCCGCGGGCGCAAGCGTGATGTCATGTCGCGTGTTCCAAGAAATCTGTGCAACAGAAGCCGGCTGTCCAATCCCGGGCTTCACCGTGGCGTTGGCCCAGATGCCAGGGTCTCCTCCTGTTGCATCGGCAAACACCTTGATACCGACCTGCTGCGGTGGGTAGGGTGAGCCGTATCCTACTGCGCCGGCGATTTTTATAACGAGGCTACCGTCGAAGGGCGATGAGATATCGAAGTCCGTGACATTGGCCGCCGGCGAGGACTGGCCCTGTGCACCATCGAGGACGACCTCTAGCGGGGTTGCGCTGTCGCAGCCTAGATTTCCATTAGGTACGCGATCGATTAGAACGGCGCCGTCGCTCCACGCTGAGCGCCATCGCTAGAGATATCAATAAAACTTACGTGAATAGTCGGCACGAACGCCCCAAGAGCCTTGCGCCACGGCAGCGTGGGCGCTACCTGCGGCAAGAAGAGAAGTCAAGATAGCAATTGAGAGCATCGTGATCTGTTTCTGTTTAACTGTAATGATAGATAGGTGGTGTAATCCCTCCCAGGACGTAAACACACCGGCCGGTACACCCGGGAGATCATTTATTATAGAAGAAAACGCAAGGGACAATTCTTTGATCACTCTGCCACGCAAACGAAGTTGAAAGGGGGTTTAATTAATTAAGTATGAACTTTGTTATGCACATATGTGGGACCACTAATTGATCAGGCGTCACCATCGCGTGTGTAATATATATAATGTTAGCCAGCTTACTATTAACGAGTCAGACTTCGAGTTCCGACTTTCTGCAAAATCAAAGCAGCAGCACACCTGGTTTTCGTCTTGGTTTACCAAGACAGTGATTTGAACGTGCTATAGTACTGTCACTCTAGGATGAGGCTTGCTAACCTGGGGTCCTGAGACCTTTTCTATTTCGAATGGAAGTACATCATAGCTCTTGGAACCCCCCACTTTTCTGACTCCAAGTTCAGCATGAAATGCTGGAGATGGCCCGGAACCCCGATTGGAGCCGGATGTAGAGGCTGGCAACGATCCCGTGCATGCCGGAAACTGTAAGGCCATCCCAGCAGGGCGCCAGAGGAGAGAGGTGTAGTTATAACTAGAAAGAGTCTTAGCCGTATGCCACCAAATTCACAAACAGGAGACGGTAAGAGAAATAATATGAGAAGAAAGTTGAAGCCCGCGTAGTTACGGCTTACTATGAGTGAATCCTGTTGTCACAAAAGGTTGATAGCCAGGATAGAACAATAAGCATTCCGTACTTAATTCTAAGAAGCTAGATCCCGTCTTTTAGCTGGCTGGTGTTACGGTACGTAGCAGCGCTCCACCTGATGCGTCGTCGACGGGTTGACCCTATTTTCATTTATGCAATTATTCCCTCGAAAAGCCGTCTCAGTATCACTATGGCATTCAGATATTAGTCAATCTCCTCTTGTAATCTCAAGGCTGTCACATGGATGGGAATCCGACGTCCTTGAATGAGCAGCCCTTCTGAAGCATTTAAGATTGTTGCGATGCCACGCTTCGAGGTCCTTTAGACGCAAGAGCAGACGCAGAAGGGTGCTTTGCTATCAATCTATCACATAGTGGGATAAAACAAGTGAGTGCGGATGGACCAGATTCTTCCTTATTGAGTTAGAACCCTTATGGGAGAAACGGGAGCAATCTGCTGAGAGAAGCTGGACGATGTGTTCGTAAATAGGTCCCTTCGATGCAAAAAAATTCGCATGCGGCCTGGATGGGCTTGATGTTATACAATGACCGTAAATACAATTTTCAACTGGAATTAATTCAGGGGAACACCTCCTTTGAAGCCCGTTCTGGTTTGCGGATTTTGAAACAGGGACCATGACGGATTGTGTTTCATGAAGGCTCTTTAGCCATTCCAGCGGCTATCTGGTCCATTTACTTAAGGCCGTGTGACCTAAGCTTCTATAGATTGGCTAAATCTCCTGCTGAACTTGATAAGTTGTCCCTCCAGTGGAGAAATCTCAGCATAATCAAGTCCTTTGTTCTCTTTCAGGTATTCTGGAAGCTGCTTGCAAGATCTAGTATTGATTTCCATGAGAAACCAGACTCAAAGGCTCTTAACCAGACTCAAAAGCTCTTGCAATATGCCGTACTGATGGTACGAGGAATTTAGCCTCGTCCTGGCAATGTATAAGCCCTGGATCAGTTGTCCCAGACGAGCAAAAGTAACGTCCTGTTGCGAGTCTCTCGTGTGATGAGAGCCCCATTAGCACGAGCGAGAAGAAGTCTATGAATGAGCTTTAGTATGAGCTGCGACACTTAGATTAACATCAAGAACACATTCCTGCCGAGAGACAGTTAAATAATTGAGCATGATAGATACCTTGGGGCCAGATTCTATAAATAATTTACAAATATCTATAACAATGATGCCGATATGCGGCCGTTCGGCATATAGTGTTCTGCTGGAGCATATCACAACCTCTTAACCTGTTGAACTCATCATCGAGCCAAACAACCAACGTCACTATTAGATACCACAGTTAAGGCAGCAACTAGTTATACTTCTAAAAATATTGTGTACCTGTGCTTATGCTGGCCTGACATGCAAGGATGAGATGCGGACAGGTATTGCGCTTTCTCCATGTCCTTTGAATGGCTTTTGATGTTTTAATTTGAGAACTTGCATGCTTAAAGATGTCTCTAGTATTTGAAAGTCTAGAAGAACCTTCAGAAATATTATTGTGTGCGTGAGCTCATCGGTCGTGAATTCGCAGGTGCCAAATGGACTCAGGCCTTTTTCTCCCTTAACTATCGACTTGCGTACCTTGGCAAGTAGTTTCTTGAAGCCTATGTGGGTTCAGTCGGCAATTGATCTCTTGTAGTCAGTTTTTGACAATCAAGTCGATGTCTTTCACTATTTAAGACGCCTGCGGTTCGAGAAATAGTGCGGGCCTGCCCTTTAGGCTTGCACCCATGCTAGGTAACCCTGACTTGAAATCAAAAGTCTTCAATTGCATATGTCAATAATAGTTTGAAGTAGCATGCTATGCTTGGAGGACTTAACATTCCATATATAGAAAAGGTAGGTAAATTTGAATAGAAAGTTTCGTCTTTTTAATATACTTTACAATTTTCCCTTGTGATGCTTGTTGCCCCGAAGCGAGTGATGACTCTGTAGAGCCCAATCCAATAGAATGAGTTATAATTGTCACCACACTCATGAATAGCGATTTGGTAAGGCCAGATAATTAGCTCATCACATGCATTCAACCTGGGAAATTACAGTGCAAATAAAAACGAGGCCTTAGGTATGATTTAAGCAGTAACGTGGTTCTATATAGGCTTCGAAGAGCTGCCGAACTCGTCAGAATCGACTATAGTAGAGTACATATGATTGATTAATGATTTAAATGGACCACGTACAAAGGATAAAAATGCCAAAATAAAGTCACTCATATGCACCTCTCTGTTACGACCCGGTCGCGTTGGTTGCGCGTCTAACCGGTGTATGACTATATAACGCAGAACAGGGGACAATGACGAAAGACTCGTCATTAACGCAGCTTTGGTTTGTGGCGCAGTTGGTTGCCCTGACTTGCTCGTGACACTCTCATATAATGGGGAAAACTGGGCAAGGGAACTCAGGGCTTGATGCATTGGCACTCATTTGTACTTAATGGCCTAGAGAGAGCGGCATATCTTTTTGTAGCTTTAATAGATACGCGCACCTCTACTACAACCAAGATATATCGAAAAATATGCATCGTTTTGATATTTTGTTTCGTTAATCAAAAGAGGATATTGCTTACCCTTGACTGGCTGCATCCCCTCATAATGTAGAATCCTAAGTATTGCAAATATCAGCACTCAATAAGATAGGTACTTTCGGAGATTTTGGTGATGATGCCTTGGAAAGAGGGACTAGGATGGGAACAGGGATCCGCATGAGCTCATTCAAACCATCTAAGATGATTCCTTCATGTGACTCTTGGCAGTGTCAAACAGATTAATGCCCGCAAGATGCTCCTTGTTTTCAAAACCATAAATTTGGATACGTATAAGCCCAGGTGACTCGCCCGCTTACTTACGTCACTTTTGGCAACGACGTGGACAAACTCGTCGTAAACCTTCGTAAAGCGGTAGACCAAGTATAATGGTACCCAATCCGGATATGATCGTGATTTAATTATAACATCCCAATTTTGTGACCTTGATATGTTCAGGGCCGATTTTTGGGCCTCCGAAAACTTAGCCTTACATTAAGGCTCAGTGCGAATGAGACGTGAGTAAATATGCGCAAGAGGTGAGCGTGAGCTGAACGGGGTGATTCGAGGTGAGCTGAGTTTGACAGCCCAGGATATATCCTTGGCAAAAGTGACGTTGCGTTACAGTACATAAGCAACAGGACTATATGCTGTCGCACTAAGATACACCGCATGTGTTTCAGGACAATAACACCAATGCCCATTCGATTTGTCCGTGAACTTGTTTTTGTCTCTCAAGGAAAGCAGAAGAGGTTTGCCCAAAGTTTAGAACCTGTGCCGTGCATACCGTTTTGCACTTGTGATCACGATGGCACTGTAGGTATACACTGAACAGTAGTTTATATATCCAAGTACGTGTGGTAGAATAATAGGTGTGGGGATTTTGCTCGGCTTCAAAACCACGATGTGCTCCGTTACCCTGTGTGCATCATGTTTACATGGCGCTTCGCTCAAGCGTGACTGCTTTTAATAAAGTCTCACAAATAACTCCAGTTTGCTTCCTGGCTAAACTGGGCTATCATACCTATCATCTCTACTTAATTTCGCTTCGGTGAAGGCTTTGCTCAACGCTCAAACGGCTTCGACAACACAGCCAACCGGAGATTAGAGAAGGCATACCATGAGAAGACACCCAAGGAGGTAGATTTTCTGATTCATCTGAACGATGACGCGTCCGCATCCGGCATCAGCCTGCTCTAGGGGCCGTTCGACCGCATCCTCAACTTGAGCGACGGCGACGACCTCACGAACCCTATGTGCTGGAAATTTGGCGGCCAGTGTAAGCGGCGTGGCTGCCCGTAAGAGATTGACCCCAAGAAGGGCCGCGAAATTTTAATGCGCACCGACGGCTCGTACCAGGGGTGGTACAAGCTTCTCTTTGGCAGCTACTCTTTATACGATAAAGGTTGGGTTAGGGATGACTTTGGCAAGGAGACGCTGAAGCCCAAGGCGCGGAGCTGCATCGGCACTGATTCCACGGTATGAAGCTTAGGTATCAAAAAAAAAAAAAAAAAAAAAAAAAAAGCCCTCGAACTACGATGGGTATGG
>JAIMZG010001664.1:0-33744 GCA_020466075.1 Colletotrichum coccodes
AAGAGAAAAAAAAAGAAAAGAACGAGCAGCCCTGGCTTGTGTTGAAAAGGAATAGGACTAGTCAGCGGCGATCGGCGGGGGCGCTGCTGAGGGACGTTTCACCCTGGCTTGCCTCCGCCAGGTGATCTGTTCGAGAAGGTCTGGAAGAAGCCGCGTGTGGTCCCTTACCGTCGTTGAACAGGCATTCGTGGCGGGTTTAGGACTCGTACCGGTCTTCTCCACGGGCGCCAGAGAACGAAAGGGAAGGTTGCAGTCAGCGGGCAATTCGAAACCCCTCGGGGGTTGAGAGTATTGTGTGTTTGGTTTGGTTTCGAAGCGTGGCCGGCAGTGGGCCAATACCCCTCGATCCTTGATCTTATCGTCATGTGGGTTTCCTTCCTTTTGTCCTTTCGGGCCTGCTTTGACTTGGACATCTTGTGATGTTGCATATCTGAGATGCTGATCTTGTCGGCCGGCGATGAGCGTTGGATGCCGATCCGGCATCTTTTCTCGACCGGCAGGCGGTATTCGTTCCATTGCGAAAGACATTTTAGCGTAGCAAGCCCGCTAGTGGTTTAGCATTTGAGCAATTCAACAGTGCCGATCGTATGCCAGCCAGTCGCAGACCTCCATGTTACATTCTTTTGTTGGTGCTGCTGACAAGACATTTTCAAGCACGGATATGGCAAGGGCTGTGGTGCCCTTGTGAAAAGGCGTTGCGGAGACGGCGTCGCAAGTCGGAGCTATGTCCGATAGGCGGAAAGTGAGAGGCTGGGGGCGGTGACGGTTGCCCTTGTAGGAGACGCTTTTAGTTGATGCTGTTGTCTGTTGTCTGCTTTCTGCTGCAACTTGTAAAGCAAGGTACCCGAGACATTAGGCGAAATGGGACGGGCAGCAGGAGAAAATAATGGCTCGTTGACTCCCAAGACGAGGTATCGGGGCAGGGCTCTAGCATGTCCCTGTTTAGCGCTACACCTCGACGTAGGGGCACCTATCAGTCCAGGGGCAAATGCTCCAAGGTGGTGTGCGGTTGAGCCGCAACAGAAAGCACAGAGTATGTGCCAAACCCTAGACATGCTCCGTGGAGGTGGCTTGAGTTGGCTGATGACGGACGAGAGCGACGCTGACAAGGTTCGATGCCCAAGAGTGCCGAGAGCCGGCTTCTTTGTGCGTGCGCACCAACTGCAGAGTCCGGAGAATATCGCCGAGCCCTGTTGGAGATGAAGCGAGGTAGGAGGGCGGAGGCGGAAGCAAGGCAGCTAATGTAGGGTTTGCAACGGCCGTAACCCTTCTTGTTCGGGGCGGGCTGCATCGTCAGGTGTAGGTCGAGGTTAGGTAGAACTGGCGGTGGCAGAAGGCGTGTTTCTGACTCTGCCACTTTCGTGCCGCACTCTGCATGCCGCCGTGAGACGGTGTAGGAGCGCCTGTTGTGCGTGCGCATGTAAGTGCTAGGCCGTCGGGCCTTGGCTGCCCGTGGCGGCACCAACGTCTCCATCCGAATCGAACCGGTCAAGATAACGTAAAGTACGTAACGCTGTGTCTGACATTTCCGAATTGGCTTGTCGAACTTCGCTACTGGCTGTGGGGAAAACGATGATGTAACAAATGAAGATGTGAGAAGGCACAGAGGTTTTGTTTTGGGACAGTTTGCGCAAGCCATGTCTTGTAGTATCTTTGATGGCTGCATCGAATGCGAGGTTTAGAGTGACGAGTCCGAGATGGGAAGGAAGCCTCAATCAGTTATTGGCGAGAGGACGCAATCGGCGTCGGGTTGGATGGCCGAGAATCGTGTGCCGTGGCTATCGAGTGGTGCATGTATGTGTGTGTATGTACGTGTCTGCCACCTCACTTCCAGTTCCATCATCCATGTGCGACGAGCAAAGCGAAAGCAAGCCACCCTTCTGGTCCTGCAGACTCGCAAAGTGTCGAGGGCACGAGGGGAAGAAGCGAAGAAGCCGACCGATTTGTTGATCTTGGCCGGGTTCCAACGCGGTCGAAAAAGGAAAGTTCAAGATCTTCGGTTTGTCCTGCAGGTGGATGGAGTAACATGTCGGGATGCGTACAGAGCAGCCAGTACAGTGTAGTGCCATCTGATATGGGGCGCGAGTTGACGATGATCCAGGGCCGCCATTCCCCGTCGTGACGTGCCGTCCGTTGTCAGATATTGAGCGCGTAAGGAAAACCCGAGGTGCATTGCATTGGCCGAAGCTGAGATCTCCTTGCTCAGTATCTGTATGCATCCTTTCTTTCAAACACGACCACGGAGTCAACAACAGGTGGAGGAACAAATTCGAGCTTCGAGATACATCCGGACTCTTGCACCAGCCTTTTTGCCCGCTAGAGGTCAAGTCCAACCAATGCTCGCCTTCGTAGGGGGAGATGGGACGTGGGAGGAGAAAAGGAAAGCGAAGGGCAGCTTCGAATTGCAAGAAAGGAGACAACCCGAGGTGGGTACGTACCGTAGCCCGTCCCCTCTTCCTTCCCTCCCCTCCCCTCTCCTTCCCTTCTCCTCTTTCTCACTTTTCCCCATCGCCTTCCCCTTCCCCCCGGTCTTGTACGGAAAGAAGGCGTGGGACGTACCTTTCTACCCTTTTTCTTAGCTTCGCAGTTCCCGCCCATTGCTGCTACTACGTAGTACGTACTAGGACGAAGGTGCCCGATTTTGACTCCACACCATGGGCGTGGCCTTGCCCCCCCCTCCTTGCGAATCTGGCTTGCAGTCTTGTCATTGTCAGTCGGCCTCCTCCTCGTCTCCTCGTCGCCCATCGCATCGTCCAGCTCTCGCTAACCCCTGCTTCCTTGCTCCACGATGTACGTACTGTCCACTCCATCACTGCTCCTCTCTGTCCTGCTTTTTACTCTGCCTGCATTTGCATCTGCATCTCACACAACGCAGAGGTGCGGTCCCTACTTGTACGAATGGACGAATACAATTCCTCCCTTGCCTTACATTATTATTCCATCCTTACCTGCCTTACCTGCCTTACTTGCTCCTCACCCGCCGTTTCCCTCTTGTTCAAGTCTCTTCCTGTCCCGTTGCCCACCCCACCACCACTTTCACATCGCACAACTTCCCTCCTCTCATAATTACTTCTCCTTCTCCCTCTTCTCTCCTCATTCCTCTGGTTTGTGCACCAGAAAAGAGAGTCCTTGGTCCGTTCTCTTCGAGTCTTCGAGGCAGAGATACCTCGCCCCGCCCACCTCGCCCTCCGTCGTCGCAGCAGTAACCTTTGTTTGGCCTTCGATCTCGCCGTTGTGATCGGGATAAAAAAACACTCATATCCCTTGCCCTGCCGGCTCGCATCAGAGTGGCACCAAGCCGCCTCACCTCCACTCTGCAACCACTCCTCATCGATATTCTCCTCCTCACCTTTCCCTCCTAGCGCTAGCGGCCTCTACTAGTGCCATTGACCCCCAACCTTGACCGCGTGCGAAGACCAGACCTTGAGAAAACGGCACCTCCACACGGCTGCATATACACCTACCTCAGACTCGATCCTCGTAGCTTCCACTCCACCCATCGATTCCTCCGCCATTCATCCATCTACCTACTTTATATCTTACTTGCCGCTTTGCCCCTCGTCTACAATCCATCAACTCGAAGCTTGAAGACTCTCCCGCGCAGATCTCGCTTCGCCGTCGCCTCGTAGCTGTCGATCACACTCGCCCAATTACGGCTCTTATTCTCCCGACGCCTCCAGAGTCCCAACCTGGACCTGTTCGCCTTTCTGCCCGATCAAGGCCTACTGTGTCTCCTGCCGGTACGAGATCGCCGCCGCTAGCCTTCATCCTTCCTGCTGCCCAGGTCAGAGCATAAACGAGACAGGCACGCCTGACGTCGACAGTGTTCTTTGCACCCGCCGCAATACCCTCCAGCAAGAGACACACCGACGCTTGCTGGCGGATCATGCTTCGTCCATAAGCAAGCCGATCTCTTGCTCTTTCCCTACCCGTCTCCATCGTCGAGTCTGCAACGCCGATCGCCGCTCCATATTTCACCGAGGAACCTCCCTCCCAACCTGCTAAATCTGCCGCTACGTTCCGTCACCGGGGCATCTCGATCGATTCCGCTACATCTCCGCACATATAGACGTTGAGCGGTCCAAGTACGCTTAACGTCCCCTCTCCAACCACTGTCGCCACGGCCAGCCCACGACAGACAGAGAACCACATTGTCTTGACCATGGACGCCCTCAAAAACATTGTCAACAATGTCCCCGAATGGCTCAACCGTCTCGATGAGCTCGGGGACCAGATCGACCAGCGCCAGGTTGAGCTCGCAGCACTCGGCACCGAAAAGTCATCACGATCAATCAAAAACCGCGGATCCACCGAGTCACTCAAGCCCAAAGACGAAGCACCCGATGCAACTGCCCCGCTCGCCGACGAAGCCCTTGCGAACAAAGGAGGCGCACAACGATATGTCGGCACCACCACACCACCTCAGGATGGGCCAACAACAGATAAACAACCTTCTAGCCCTAGCAGTGGAACGCCTTCAGCCCTCAAGAAGCAGACTCAACAAGCAATGGCTTTGGCACAAGCTCGCGCCCGTGCCGTGGTCGAGAAGAGACCTCGTCCGGATTCCATCATGTCGGCCGAGGAGGATGCGCCGGCCAAGTACCGCTCACGAAAACTGGTTATTGTCTACTACGACAAGTATGTAGAAAGCTTCTTCGAGGAGCTGGTCAAGTTTGTATCGGCAAGCCGGAACCTGATGCGGAAGGCAAAAATGGCGGCAAAGGTGGCCACGATACGCCGTCTGGCAGAACGAGAGCAGCCCGAAGAAGACGACGGGACCAATGCTGGCGATCTTCAACCAGATACCGCGGACTCCGAAGCGCTGCCTTCCTTGCGGTACATGAGCACAAGGCGAATGGGCCCCAATGGTCGGAAAGGCCCTTCATATACACGAGGCGGCCAAGGCGGTGCCATGATGAGTGACAGCGGGCCGGACGCCTACGACGAGCTTGACAAATGCCTCGAGTATGTCCAGAACCAATCTGAACATGCTGCTCACCAGTTCCTGCGCGATGGAGAGTGCACAGAGGAGATTGGCAACATCCAACGGCGGCTTGCGGAGACCAAAGAGTTGGCCATCAAGGAGATGGAGCGAGTAGAGAGGGAAGAGCCTGAGCTGCTGAAGGCGGCTAGCGAGGCCAATAAGGTGCGGACTCTTCGACCAACGAGCATGCGCCGGGAGCTCACGGCCGGCAAGGACAACAACCCGCCTATCGCACCGGGAAAGCTCGAGGTTGACTCCAAGATAGAGGCGGAGACCAAGACGCCACTCGCAAAGACGATTGAGGTTGACATGTCCAAGCCTCTCGAGGCGGACAATGCGCCCATCGAGGCTGATGACGAGGGAATTGATGATATGGAGATTACATTGCCGCCTAGGTTGAACTATCGATCTACGCGGGCGATGCGGGGCTGAACAACACCCAACTGGACTTCACACAACCAATCTACGCAAGTACTATTTTTTTCTTACTTATTTAATGACTGACACGGCCTCGCCGGGGGAGAAGGAGGGGGATGCATTTGGGGGCCAAAAAGCATTGGATGAGAAGGAGGGTTTCCATTCGAAAATGGGCGAAAGAGAGTTGCCGATGACATCTGAAAACACATGCATAGCATAGCGTCTGCTGCCCCTATACCATCGCTCGAATTGCATAGGAGAGAGAGGCTGCGTGAGTCGTTCGTTTCACTATGGGGAGATGTTGAACGTTTCAGGGAAAAGCTTCGAGAAAGAGACGGGAAGCACCAGCCTGAGAGGAATTGGATTTTTTGTCACGGGTCATAGGGATCAAACGATGTTTTGCAGAGTGGATGTGAAGTTGACACATCGGGCGAAGCCAGTGTAGCAAAACCTGTTTTCTTTCGGATGTATTCCATCATTCAGGTTCCGGCCACGTATGAGCTAGGGAGTCGAAGCGAACAACCTCGAGGTCAACACGCTATGTCAGGTCTTGTCGGGACCGAAATCCACTGTGAAGCATCGCAGGATGTTTTGATGCTCATCTCTGGAGTGCGCTAATGGTGTTGATGTCTGGTCCAAGACGCTTTACTGATTCTTAGTTGAAGCCGAGTCTCGACAACGACGTCTAATCCTCTAACGCCGCTGATTACAAAGACGCTTCCGTGTGCCCCTGCCCGCTTCTCTCCCCTATGCCACTAGTCTAATATGACTCCTGTCTACGTCTCCTGTATCTGGCTCACCCCCGTTGCGGCCGCAAGGATACCGGCGCCCTTGATTCCGCCGTCATGGCAGGGGCTCAGCAAGATCCGCACGGGTGGCGTCTGGTCTTTGTAGTCTAACTTCACAATCTTATCCAGGAAGTCTTGCGTGTCGGCGAGGTAGTCCTGGAAGTGCGAGATGCAGCCGCCGGTGTAGCCAACACCCAACTCCTTGACGGACGTTGCATCATTGGTCGAGACTTGCTCGGGGATGTCCTCTGCCAACCTGAGGAGGGCCACAATAGCGGCTGCGACGATGCCTGCGGCGCGGATTTGGATGGCCTTTGCGATATGGTAGAGGGCGACGGCGGTCTCGAGGGACCACTGGAAGGAAGCTCCCTTCTCTGCCGGAAACTCTCCTTCTAACTTGGTAACCAGGGGTGAAGGATCTGACGAGTTGGATGGTTTGAAATGGCTAAGGAATGTTGTGGTCAGCTTATATCTCACCAGCAGGCCTCCCGGCAACGAAGATTCGTCGTGGCCGAGCTCGGTCCTGAGGTAGTCAACAAGTATGAGACGGCCGAGCTCGCCCAGGTAACGGCCGGCGGTCATGTATTCGAGTGGCTGGAATCCCGCGATCTCGTTGGGGCCTACTAGCGCGGCATCGAGGGCGGAATCCCACGGGGTGACGAGTTGCAGCTCGCGCAGGGGAGGGGCGGTGCCGCGGATGCTCCATTCCGTATTGACGGCGATGCGGGCATGCCGGGCGGATTCGCCGGGCAGAGTGCTCACGTTTGCGGGCCACTTGTTGGAGCGCAGAGCGGTGAGTCTGAGGGGGATCGTCGCGTTGCACCCGGTGCCGACTATGAGGCCCATACAAGCCTTCTTGGACTGGCACTCGTTGAAGAGGTAGATGAAGGAGATGAGGGTCGAGACGGAGTCATTGGATATGGCTGCGATGCGGATGGGAGGAAGTTGACGGGGTTTGTTTCCGTCAGCAGTACGGGACTTTTCGTACCCCCTGAGCAACAAAGGACCCAGCTCAGCGTCGCCTCCGATGCCGAAGCCCTTACCCATGGTCATGACGGTAGCGTCAGAGATGGAGTGCTGGACCATGGGGAAGCTGAACGTGATACCGAGAGGCAGCTCCTCGTCGACTGGGAGTTGCCATTCCTGACAGGCGGAGCGGACGACGGACGCTATGCGGGCGCCGATCCAATCGAAGAGGAGCTGAGGGTCGCCCTCGCTGTCGGCCTTCAGGCGGTCGCTATGGGCCATGCATTCTCCTTGAGGCGGAGGGCCGGTGCGGGAGAGGAGGTGCCATTTGTTTGGGGGATGGTGGCGGAGGATGCATGGTTGGCGTTTGTGGTATCCTTGCCTTCGAGTTCGACGAAACCTACTCTTAGGTTCGTGCCGCCGCTGTAACCAGGTTAGTGATTCGCTTTACAAGATGAGAATGCGGCTGTTGGGCGCGATGCGTGTTCTGGAAGGCGAGTTTGAGAGATCGGTAAGGGTGATGACATACATGTCAATGGCCAGATGCCTGTTGTCCCGTGTTAGCTCCAGTCCAAATCAAGCAAATCAACCCACCTTCTCTCCATTTCACATCATCAGAACACTTGCAACCCAAGTATCCGGAGAAGCTCGAAGCGAATACAGCTGGAGGGCGCCGAGACATTGGGGGACGATGAGAAGAAGAGTGACGAACATACCTTCCATGGCCGCGCTGGCTGACGGGTCTCAGAATGGACTCGGAGATGGGTGTCGCGAGGAACTGGTCTTCGGCGTTGAGGGCGAGATCCCTGAAATTCGAGTGAAAGAGGCGGGACAGTGTGTGAATCTTTTGGCTGTCGACCTGGAGCGGCTGCAGAAACTGCTGCAGGGCAGAACCGGGATCCATGTTTTCTCTCTCGGTTCTTTTTCTGAGAGGTTCGGGTGAGAGATTCGGAAATGAGGCGTTTCCAGGATGTTATGTGTCTCGCCTTGGCTCGCCTTGCCTCGTTTTCAGGTGTTGCTGCTAGGCAGTTACGGTGATGTGTTCTTTGGCGTGAGGGGTCTTGTCATCGTCGGCGTAAATCTTCGGGAGGAAAGCTCGTGAAGTTGAAAATGCAATCGTGGAGTAGATATCCCGTCCCGATCTTGAAGTCGAATGGGAGGGAAAAAAAAGGAGATACAATTATGTAGCAGGGCACGTTACACCCAGCTGTGATGCGCTGCTCTTGTTTTCTTGCACATGGCCGAGCTGGATGGAGCTCCTCATCACCTCCAGTGTGGAAAGAGCGAGGGCGGCAGTGGTGTGGATCGGCGACGGGATGCCACTGTGCCTTGATTCTCTGTGCCTGTCTTTCTAGTCATACCACGGCAGTAACAGCTGGTTTACTGCCTTATGTAAGTGAAGTTTTTTCCTCCACTCGAGAGGCGATTGACTGACTGACTCTTGCTTGCTCTGTTACAAACTTCCTGAGGTTCAACCTTGAGCATGCTTTCAACATTACAGTCGTCCTCGTTAGACCCCTGCTGTTGCACAGTGATAAAAGATGTTCATTCCGCACTGTTGCATCAGCGCCAATGAACCCCTTCTCGCGCTTGACGAATGCAACAGGAAGTGAGGAGGAAGAGGAATCAGCAGCCGCTGATAAGATAGGAAGAGGCTACGAGGGGAACCCCGCTGTTGCCCGCGTGCTGTGCTGCCGCCGTACGCGGAGCTTTGGCCGTTTGGAGGCGGGGATAGACTGGTACATTTCCTCAGGTGCGAGCTTGTAGGTAGATCAATGTACTGCCATAATCTCACGTCGCCATTCCCCATCCAGCTAGCATCGACATTCCTCCAACGTCCGCCTAACGTCGCTCTGGTTGGCCTGAGGAGCCGGTACCGTGCTCATGCTCGTGCGTTGCATGCATGCATGCTGCGTCGCTGTCGCAATTCCATCACCCCCCTCGCGACATCCCGTCATTACTAAACTCTGCTTTGGCTCTGCTTATTCAAATGGGGGCGCACCGGGGTTGTTCAGAACATCGCACCGTCTACCGCCAACAACGCGAAGCTACCGAACCGTCAACATCCCAATCTTGCAACACTATCCGTGCCGAACTCTCCAAACCACCACCCCGATACCGATACCCCGAGCTCGATTACCCCGTTGTCATGGACGAGAAACTCGCCTACCACAGACACCACGCAGCCGCCCCCCCGCCATCATCAATGAATTCACGGATAACTCGGAGAAAGGGCCTGGTGCCCGTGTTGGCGATGACGGCTCTGTTTGCTTGGAGTTGTTGGGGCTACTTGCGCCTGCCGTCAAGCGCCGCCAAGATAGCCATCGTCCCGGAGGGGACTCCGTCGACAACCGCGAAGGACCTGGTGCCATTGGAGGCGCACATCATGAGCAAGTGTCCGGATGCGAGGGTAAGCGACGAGCGAAATCAAGAAAGGTGTATGCGGTACATGCTGATCCAGGCTGCGTAGGACTGCTTGAGAGACTTGGTCCTGCCCACGATGATGAAGGCCCAGGATAAGGTCAATTTTACTCTGTCGTTTATTGGCACGTAAGCAACCACCCTCGTAACCTGCCATCGAGATAGACGACTGACGATGAGGCTCCCAGACCGACCGAGAACGACGGCGTGGACTGCAAGCACGGCCCCTCTGAATGTACGTTTCCCATCACAAGCCGCATGCAGTTCATCTAGCATCCACAATTCTGATATCTTGAGACAGGCATGGGAAACATTATTGAGCTTTGTGCCGCCCACCTCTACCCCGACCCCAAGATCAATCTCGGCTTCACCATGTGTCTCACCCGCGAATACAGCGCTATACCCGACCGTACTCTGGTCGAGGATTGCGCTCTCGAGCACGCCATTGATATCAAGGCCCTGAACGACTGTGCTACCGAGGACGACGGGGGCTTCGGTGTCGGTATGTTGCGTGATAGCGTTCGACGGAGCAAGAATGTGAGTTCTACCCCATACCCCACGTTTTCCTGACAAGGAGCGATGGTCGGGTCCAGGCCTTGCTAACAACCTTTCTAGGCTGGTGTAACCAAGAGCTGCACTGTCAGGCTCAACGATGAGATTTACTGCATCCGAGACGGTGGCGAGTGGAAGGACTGTCCCCACGGCTCGGGCGTCAACGACCTCGTCATCGCTATTGAGAAGCTGCACCGTTCCTAGACCTCTTGATGGGCTTGTACACCTCCGTCCATAGCTCGCTGGCCTCGCCAAGCGTATAACTCAATGCAAGACCATCCATGCCTGCCTCGTCGTCCCCCTTGATGGCCTCGAGCGTCTCCATGATGCTATCGAGCCCGATGGCCTTACCCACGGCCTGCGTCGCGCCGGCTTCGAGCTGCACGTGCACAATGTGGATGTGGAAGTGATAGTACGTCGGCTGGTAGTGCACGTAGAGCTTGAGCTGGTCTACGTCGATGTCCGGATACTGCTTGACCGTCGCCGCCAGTAGCTTGGCCTTCATGTGCTGCAACCAGGGGATGTGCTTCTTGCGCAGGTCGCGCAGGGACCAGATGTCGCGGCGCTCGACGAGACCAAGCAGGTGCAGCGCATCGAGCGTCTTGCGGTCCCAGTTCAGGTCCGGCAGCAGAAGGAACCCCTCGTCGCCCTCCTTACCAAGCTCGGTACGATATATGACATCCTCGACCTCGGTGCGGCCCTCGATGATGTTGAAAACCCAGTTGAGGCGGCCCTCGTCGCGCTTGCGCTGCATGTAGGGCCGGATGTGCGAGGCGTAGAGCTCGGGGGTCTCGGTGACGAGGCGTACGCCTTGCTTGCTGTACTTCTTGATGTGAGTGTCGGTGCAGGGGTAGATGAGGTTGATCTTGAGGTCGGCGAGGGAGGGCTCGGGCGCGTCGGTGAGGCACTGCTGGCGAGGTACCAGTGGTAAATGTCGTTCGCGCCGAGGTTCGCAATGGAGGATAGGGTCTTCGGCGTCGCGGCGAGGTATGAGGGGTCGGTCGGGAACGGGGCACGTTCGAGAATCAGGAGGGCGGGTTTGGATTCTATTGTGCCCAGCAACGAGATGCGGCGGCCGGCTTGATCTGGTAAACGGTCGTCAGTCTCGTCGCGGATGGCCATGTTGCTGAGACGGACCTTGGTTGAGGACGCGGTCGAGGTTGAATTTGGGGATCAACGCCTCGGCGTTTGCTTTGACGTCGGCCATTCCTGCTGTTGTATCGTAAATTCGCGTCCGAGTTCTGGACTGCGATTGCATTCAGAGTTTCAGAAGGTTCTAGTGCCAGTGACTGCAATCAGGGAAGGGCGTAGTGGAAGTCGACGAAATCTGGCGGGATCGGCGTCCGGTTCGAGCTCACCGAAAAGCAACACACCCCGCCGCTACCCCGCGGTGGGGCACCAGCTCTTGCCCTCTCGACGTCTGCCGTTGCCACCTTCAGTCGTTCGTTAGGGAAGCAGCACATCTTGCACGTTGCCTAGCAGCTGCCGAAGAACACCCAGACATGTTTGCTTTCTGCGACTTGTATCCCAGCCCCCAAGTCCCATCTCGTCCGTCCCCAAGTCATGTTGAAGACCCATGATACCCAATGGAAAGCGGTTCGGCTTAAGCAGTCAATGATTGACTACAAACTCCAGCTGTTGCTAGGTGCTGCCATCTTGGACGTTGGCTCTTGGCTTGTCAAACAAGCCGGTAGGGCACCCGCCTGCTAGTGATAGATACTCTCTTCCTCCACGCATGTTCTCGTCGTTGAGCGATCGATGTCGGAATCAAATTTTTGGTTCCATCTCGGACTTACGCGGAGATCAAGCAATATCGCAATGTCGGCCGCCCGGCAACCCGCGTAACTCGGGGGACGGAGCGGGTCGGAGGTCAGAAAGGTATCGAACTAGGCCGCCCCGGGGCTCGAATCTATCCGACTCCTTTCCATGTCCCGATGACGGCAAGCCTGAACAGGACAATGCTCACCGGCGGAGCAGACGCAGTCATCAAGTCCTGTTCTGAGGCGGAGACTGTCGGCGTCTCATCCTCCCGTGAGACTCAAAAGGCGCACGCTAAACAACACACGGCGGATGATACAGTGATACTGTGTTTGTCTTCCGGTCTTTTGCTTCGGCATATTCGAGATCAAATCCTCGGCGGCGCAGTGTGAGCGGCATGCATTGACGGAACGAAGCCGCGAACTGGCCGGCGATGTTCTGGTCTTCTACGCCGGCTTGAAGGCTGCAACAGCCCTACTGCAATGTACCAAGGTACCCAAATGGCAAACGCTGAGTTCGTCCGTTAGCTTATAATTATCTTCGGGACAAAGTCTGCCCTGAATGCGGATTGTTCGACCGATAGTGTCTGTCCCGGCGGGGCACAGTGTTGGACCGCACCCGCAGTGCACGGAACAAACATCCTGAACGGGGGGGGACGGACTGAGATGAGGCTGGCAGATGCAATCCAGCAGGCGGTCCAAGCTTGAGGTCCACTCCCGCTGCAGTGCTTTCAGGAACAGGAGCGGGGGGTCGGCGTCTGTAACCAGCCGATTTTCATCTGCTCAACATCGTTCTCCATCCTGAATCCAATCATTCGAGGATAGGATACCTTGGCCTTTGCATTTTACCCAACCTGACACGATGGAGCCTCTGCTGCAACAGCACGGGATGCCATTGAATCACAAGCGGATACCCACAAACTACCGGTCGGGACGATGAGCTACAATGCTTCGTTGGCTTGCCATCAATGCCGCAGTCCAAGGCCCGCCTGTTGTCATTTTTGCCGTCTCAGAAACCAGCCATAGACTGCGTTCATCCCAGTCACCGTCAGCGTTGGACTAAGTGGGGGAGCACCAGAGATGCTACACGCAGCAAGATGGACCTTTTGTCCGCCGCATCCCTCGACTTGGTCGAATTATGCTTCCCTTTGAGCTACAAAGCGCGGCCTAGGCAGATCCACATGCAGGGAACTCGCTTCAAAACCAACACTTCTCTACGAGACATCTTTTAACGATGCTGCAGCTATTCATTCACTCCTCCTCTACAGTGTTCCGTACCTTGTACCTCGATGAAAGAGTACATAGATCAAACACCGTCGATGACAAAACAATACGAGTTCTTGGCTGTCAATCCATTTTCTCATAACGTCGGCCAGTGCTGAGCTAAACACACAATAAACAGCAACGCGCATATTGTCGACCCGCAGTGCCCTTCCAATCCCGCTGTTCTGTCTTGTCAAGGTTTCTACCTCTCCAGCGATCTGGGTCTTTGACAAGGGCTGCGGCATTAAACAGCTTTAAAGGCCGTCGCTCTTGAGTTTGAAAGTCCGAGGGCTACGGGGTATTCACAGGAAGGAAATCACCGAGTTTTTAGACTCATAAGCCGTTTGCCCCATGACATTCCCGTCTGAACGGTTTGGTGATTCGACACTAAAAGACAGATTGATCGCCAAAGTTGCACTTTCGAATACAAACTTGAAACTCAAAACAAGGATTCTTCTTCTCAAAGCGGTTGCTTTCGCAGTTCTTCTGTACATGTGCAACGCTTAGCCAATGATATGGCGATCGAGGGAGTCCCCATTCCCGAACCAAGGGGCATGCCCTTCATAGGACATATTGCCGAGTTCAACCCCGAAAACCCTCTGAACGACCTCCATCGCCTAGCAGACACATTCGGTGTGTAGAGGCAATCTCTCATCGCAAAAGTCGAACAATCTGCTGATAGTATGTAGGCGAGATCTACCGTCTGCGTTTTCCCGGTGGCAGAACCGCTTGTTTCGTTTCCACGAATGCCCTTGTCAACGAAATCTGTGACCAGACTCGATTCCAAAAGACTCTGAACAATGTTCTTAGTGTAAGCCACTAGCCACGGCATCTATTCAAAGAATACGACTGATCAGACATAGGAGTTAAGAGAGATCACCAATGATGGTCTCTTCACTGTGAGTAGATTGGAAGACCCGCAGCCAAACCATTCTTATTGATATACCCTAGGCCAAAACCGAAGAGCCCAACTGGGGCATCGCACACAGAATCCTGATGCCGGCCTTCGGGCCTGTAGCCATTCGTGGCATGTTTGACGAGATGTATGACATCGCGTCCCAAATGGCCTTGAAATGGGCGCGTCACGGCTCGTCAACCCCCATCATGGTCACTGACGACTTCACTCGCCTCACTCTTGACACTATTGCCCTATGCTCTATGGACTTCCGCTTCAACTCATATTACCACGAGGAGCTTCACCCCTTCGTCGAGGCTATGGTCGATGCCCTCATAGAGTGTGGCAATAGGGACAGGAGACCGGCATTTGCCAACCGTTTTTTCTGGGGCACAGAGCAAAAGTTCTATGCTGACATCGAGTTGTTGCATAAGACGGCCAAGGAAGTCCTAGAATCCCGGAAAAAGAACCCGTCAGACAGAAAGGATCTGCTGTCTGCCATGCTCAACGGCGTGGACCCCAAGACAGGTCAGAAAATGACTGACGCCAGTATCATCGATAACTTAATTACGTTCCTCATTGCCGGTCATGAGACAACTTCCGGACTGATGTCCTTTGCCTTTTATGAACTTCTTCGACAGCCGACTGCGTATAGAAAGGCCCAGCAGGAGGTTGACGAGGTCATTGGAAAAGATCCCGTTTCGATAGATCACTTGTCTAAGCTGCCCTACGTCAATGCCGTAAGATAGCCCCCCCTCATTAGTGTTGGATGGCGCACGCTTAGGACTATGCTGACTCTCTTTTTGCTAGGTCCTCCGTGAGACTTTGCGGCTCTCTTCTACCATACCTATCTTCGCTGTTGAAGCCAAGGAGGACACACTCATAGGCGGAAAATATGCAGTGAAGAAGGGCGAATCCATTGCATGCTTGCTTGGTAGAGCGCACCTTGACCCTGTTGTCTACGGTGACGACACCACGGAATTCAAGCCTGAGCGTATGCTGGATGAGAATTTTGAGCGTCTGCAGAAAGAGTTCCCGAATTCATGGAAGCCCTTCGGTAACGGTATGCGTGCCTGTATTGGTCGTGCATTTGCTTGGCAAGAAGCATTGCTCGCCACAGCTATGCTTCTACAGAACTTCAACTTCACCATGGACGACCCCAACTACCAGCTCAAGGTCTCGGAGGCACTCACAATCAAACCCAAGGGCTTCTATATGCGCGCCACTTTGCGACATGGCATGAGCCTACGGACTTGGAATACCGACTTGCGGGGAGGGGGCCGGACAAGATGACGTTGGCGTCTCGACCATCACAGCATGCAAATGGCCTTCAGACCAACGGCCACAAGGCTACCAAAGCCAATGGAAAACCTATCAGCATTTACTACGGATCGAACAGCGGCACGTGTGAGGCCCTTGCCCAAAGACTCGCTACCGACGCAACGGCCCGTGGATTCAACGCCACCATCGTGGAGCCACTTGACGCCGCTCGCGAGAATCTCCCCAAGGACAAGCCCGTGGTCATCATCACTGCTTCTTACGAAGGTCAGCCACCAGACAACGCAGCTCACTTCGTTGCCTGGATCGAAAGCTTGAAGGCTCAGGAATTGGACAATGTGACGTATGCCGTCTTCGGCTGTGGCCATGCTGATTGGGCCCAAACCTTCCATCGAATCCCAAAGCTAATCGATACGATCATGGAAGAGCGCGGAGCTACCAGAGTCGTACCGATGGGACTGACCAATGCCGCCGAGAGAGACATGTATTCGGACTTTGAGACCTGGGAGGACGAGACCCTCTGGCCAGTACTTGTTGAGAAGTATGGTGCCGTCGAGGGACAGGATGACAGCGGTCTACAATCAGGTATTGCGGTGCAGATTTCTAACCCGCGCACGTCAGCCTTGCGGTCTGATGTTCAAGAAGCTGCTGTTTCTGGAGAGAAGACTCTCACAACTGCAGATGCGGCCTGGAAGAAGCATATCAACATCCAGCTCCCGCCCAACATGACATACCGAGCCGGAGACTACCTCGCGGTGCTGCCCCTGAACCCGCGAGATAACATAGAAAGAGTCTTTCGCAGGTTCCAGCTTGCATGGGATGCCTGCTTGACCATCTCTAGCGACAAGCGCACGCCGATACCGGTCAATCAGACGATCTCCGCGTTTGACATTTTTAGCGCTTACGTCGAGCTTGCGCAACCCGCCACGAAGAGGAACATATCGTCCTTGATAGAAGCCACTCAGGACGAAGATACCATCGAGAAGCTGGAGCAGCTCTCCGGCGAAAGTTACCATGAGGAGGTCACCCAAAAGCGGGTAACAGTCCTGGACCTCTTGGAAAGATTCCCGTCAATCGCGCTGCCTGTCGGCATGTTCTTGGCCATGCTCCCTGCCATGCGCGTGAGGCAATAGTAAGTAATATAGTTGCTTATCCCGGGGACATCGATTAACCGTTTCCAGCTCTATCTCGTCCTCCCCACTGCGTGACCCCTCGCAAGCAACTCTCACCTACTCGATTCTCAACGAACCCTCGCTGTCGGGCCAAGGACGCCACATAGGCGTCGCAACCAGCTACCTCGCAGCACTCAAGGCGGGCGACAAGCTTCACGTCGCCGTTCGACCCTCACATGCCGCCTTCCACCTCCCTAACGACCCGGAGAAAACTCCGCTCATACTCGTCGCCGCCGGCTCCGGCATCGCGCCCTTCCGCGGGTTCGTACAAGAGCGCGCCGTCATGCTCGAAGCGGGACGGAAGATCGCCCCAGCTCTCCTATTCTTTGGGTGCCGGAAGCCGGGCGCGGATGACTTGTACCGCGAGGAGTTCGATCGCTGGGAGAAGATGGGCGCCGTCACGGTTCGCAGAGCCTATTCTCGCCACGTCGAGGAGAGCGAGGGGTGTAAGTATGTCCAGCATAGGCTGTACCACGACAGGAAAGACGTCTCGGACCTCTGGGCCAAAGGAGCCAAGTTGTTCGTTTGCGGGACGCGGAACGTGGGAAAGGCGGTGAAGGAGGCGTGCATCAAGGTTATCCTGGAGTCGGCGAAGGAGGGCGGCGGTCAGCCTGAGCTGAGGGACTTGGATTATGAAGGAGCGAAGAAGTGGTTCGAAGGCATTCGGAATGAGAGATACGCCACGGATGTTTTTGACTGAGTGGCCTTGGGATGGAACCCCTTGGTGGATGGAAGGTGACGATGGGTTTGAGGAACATTACTTTCATGATACTCCCCTCTGCATATATAGACATACTCAGGTGTTCTTTAAGAATTCCTAAAAGAAAAAGGCGCAAGAGAAAAGCGGCATGCTTTATGCAAAATAAACCATATCTCCACTCCATCAAGGGGCCTTGATCAAATCTCTGGAGCTTTTAACCGACGAGTAAAAAGCACATCAACCCGGGGGGGGATTGATACACCAATCATTTTCAACGCATGACAAAAGCCTCGTGGTTTCCTGCGATTGTGGTGTTTGTGAAAGGGCACGGTTTCCAGGGTGCTTAGCCCCCTTTAACGACTGGGTAGTATGACGCACGTCACTCTGGCTCCTCCGCCTCCTTGTTTATTTTCAGAAGATTTCACATGTTTCTATTTT
Organism: Colletotrichum coccodes; assembly: GCA_020466075.1. NCBI lineage: Eukaryota > Fungi > Ascomycota > Sordariomycetes > Glomerellales > Glomerellaceae > Colletotrichum > Colletotrichum coccodes. Next base: position 17,632 of record JAIMZG010001664.1, read on the forward strand.
CTGAAGGTGATATGAGACAATGTGGAGAGTCCGAAGGGAGGAAATGAACAACATGAATTGGGGAACTTGGCGGACATAAAACACCGAAACTTTCTGCCCTAGAAACAACAGAAAATACAAACTTGTCAGCTAAATGGTCTTAAGGGATCGAGGTATACGGAGGAAATTGGAGGAAACTAAAGAGGCCGACCGGCTGGTGCTGTTTCTAACGGTTCACTCTGTATCCTATGCCCTGGTGCGGCATTCTGTCTCATTGCCTTCAAGGAGGCAGTATGAAAAGTCTCGAGGACTCAAGGTTCGTTTTAAATACGTGTCTAGTGCCACAGAGGTTCCATTGATCCAGTCCATCAAAGGAAGGGTTTCGCATTGGATTTCAACTGCGAAGGGGAAACAGATATACAACTTTTGACAAGGGTATGTTTACTTCTGACACAAGTAAGTATCATCATGGGGGCTACTATCTACTAAACGGGCTACAAATAGAGTATTTCCTTATATTCAAATACGTCCTTCAGAACATAGGATAGGAAGAGATTCATTGTAGCCACATCGGCTCTTTCAAAATAAAGCAATCTGGAAACGAGAGAGATGGCGATGGCCATAGAGCTTTTGGAAAGGTCTGAGAACGTGTGTTAGAGATGGCCCATGCCGAAGTCTTGAACGACGGAGAGAATCCAAACGAGCGATACCTCAGGAAGATTATCTAGAACCATACAAAGATTTTGTAGGCAATTGGGCAGAGATAGAAGCTACTATTGGCTTTATTTTTTTTGGCTTGGTTCAAAATTACTAATTACTCACGCAACCCTGGATCAACGGGAGACTTAAGATGATGTCATGAAGCTTGCGGAATAGATCACGCTGTTTTCGGCGAGCAGTACAACGCAATTCTCACAATTGACCTCGAAATACTGATTTCATGAAGCAAAGGCATCGTCAGATAGATGCCGTGTAGAAAACAAAAGCGCTTCGCTAGTTGTGGAAATTCCACGTACGCCAAGCTCGTCATATACCGTTGCCACATGAGCAGCACGGGTTTATAACCGCCTCCAAGCAACACGGGCAAGAGACTTACTGTTACCAAACATCGTAGGCGGACGACCGGCGACCGCCATGTCCAGAACGGAGAAGAGGACAGGGTGGTGTGGGCTACAAAAAGCATCAGTCAGACAGAAATCGACGCAGATTGTCCTCGCCAAAGTCCCACGTCCCCGTCAACGGGTTTCTGTCCAAGGCCTTCGCGATAAGGCGGCCCTGCTCGTCGACATACGCCGACCGATGCTGCAGGCGCCACCACTGCTCCTCAAACGTGCCCTCCTGCGCGTTCGAAACCTCGAGCATGCGGTTGCGGATCGTCAACGCGTAGAAGATCCGGCTATCCCAAAGGCCGTCTCGCCGGGGGTTCTCGTGAAGCAGACGGATCGCCTCATTGCGCACCTCGGCCTCCCGGCAGCGTGTCCCCGCGAGGAACAGAGGCCAAGTTGGCCCCATGTCCATGGTGAAGATCTCCGCGGAACCGAAGGACCGTTTCTGGTACTCCAGGAGGGTTCCGCAGAGCTGTACGACCTCGCGATACTTCGGCGTCAGGTGCGCGATGCTGTCGTAACTGCAGCTCAGGGGCGAGTGCACGCAGCCGTACATGGTCAGGTAGTGCGCCCGGAGGTGCGCCGCCTGCGTATAGGACTTTTCGTCTTCGTCTCTGTTTGTCCGGGCGGCGACCCAAAGGGGCTCGAAGCGTCGTGCCATCGCTCGAGGGCGTCTTTGAAGGCTTGCCATCGCTCGGCGGTCGCTGGCTTGACACCGGCTCTGGCCATTTCGATCTCTTCCATGTGTCTCTGAATACGCTCGTTGCATTCAGACAAGAAGTCGTCGCCTAGACCCAGATGTGTGACGCGAAAAACGACGTTGGAAGAGTGCGTCACGTAGTGCTGCGTAACGTCCCACCATCGACGGGCTTGCTGGAGGGTCGCAAAGGTCGGCGGCATTTTTTGGAAAGCGCATTTCCGGCCAGGTCCTCCCCGGCAACACCATGAGCGTTCTGATAAAGAATCCGCTGGGCCGTCGTTAGGCTGACCCGAGGCGTCTTGTTCCCGCCGCCGGAGAACACCACAAGACCAAGACTGCTGGATGAGCCGTTGAAAGATGTGGAGCGCATCAGTCTCAACCGACTCGGCGCCAATGACGCTCTGGTTTCGGCAGCGCTCTTCCTCGTATCTCCGTAGCAGATCGTCCATCATCTTCTGGCCGTTGTTGACGTGGGAAAATGCGGCTTTTCGATCACCGTGCAAGACTTCGAAGCACACGAACAGGAGACAACACATGATTGCGGCCTGGAGGCTGCTGGTATCCAGACCTGCTTTCCGTACCTCCCGGATCGCTCTCCCGTAGTACGACAGGGCGAGGTATAGTGTGGACCGTTCGAGGCCATCTGGGCCGGGCTCATGGGCTTCAAGCTCTGTCGGAGGGCTTTGGCGATGCCCCCAACAGCCATGGCCGCGTATCTGACCGAGGCATGTTGGTGGCTCATCTGCGGGATTGTCTCGTTCCACAGCTGCTCGTCAAAGAAGCCACCGCCAAGTCGATACCTGTAGGCGAGCCAGTGGTCGAAGTATTGTCGCTCGGTCTGATTCTTAAACAGATTCTCGGTGACCTCGATCGATGGGCCGGAGGCTTCGACCCGTAAACAGAACCCGGCTCTTTTTCCTGCGGCACTGTTCTTTACCGCAGGCAAAGAGGAAGCACCAACAACCTGAGTCGTGCTGCCTCCGTCGCCGTCTGGTGCTGGTGTGGAGGCCGAAGAACTGCCCGTGGCCTCGTAGCCCTCACAGAAACCCTGCCACTTGACGCAGCGCTGACACCAGGGCTTTGCTTCGTCACACTTGACATGTCGGCGCCTGCTCAGGCGTGAGAAGCTGCTTGCACGTTTTCTCAACGGAGTCTCAACTCACTTGCCTTTGAAAGTGTCAGTCGGAACGGAGACAAGTAACTCTGGATGCCAGCGGCGGCTTACAAGTAATGCATCCTGTTCTGACTTTGGAGGCACTCGCACGCTTGGCTCGCGGCCTCCTGTGCAGGGCGAACGTGAGAATTCGAGGCCCGTTTCCCCCATTCCTGTATGCGACAGTCAGCCAGTCCCGCTGCCGCCACCCAGATTGTGTGTCGCCATGCACGTTTGAGGGGGGAGGGGTGGGACCATACTTGGGGGCCGGTGTGTGACCCGGCGACTCGGCAGCGCATGCTATACGGGGCTCTCGGTGCAGGAAGAAGTTGATCTGGCGCCCGCCGTAATTGCAAACGGCCGATGTCATTTTTCTTACATTCGGAAAAAGAGGAGATGAGAGATAGAAAAGATTCAAAGAAGTTACAAAAAAGTTGATTTTAAGAGCGAGCGGGACCGTCTTTTAACAGCAAAAAGCCAGAGCTCGCAGCGACTTTGAAGTGAGTTGGGGGCCGAAAATGGCCCCCAAAGTCTCGTTTGGCGAGGCATCTGGTACCCTGGTGCCTCCTCCTCCGCTCTGTAGATTACCATCAACCCTGCCGGTCTAGACCTCCAAGAGAGAGGGCGTATACCTGGTTAGGCGGCACGAGGAAAGCCTTTGGATTGGCTTCCGCCGACATTCCCTTGATCACCAGGAGCCGAGAGGCCTCGCCGATTAATTAGCTCACGGGGCATACCAGGTTTCCCGTTGAGAGACTACCACCAGCCTTACCCGCCCTGCCCAACGTCTTCCTGGTATCCGGGATCGGGGATACACTTACACCAAAGGCTCTGCCTGGAGCCGTCGTTTTGGGCTGCCTTGAACTGCAGACACCACAGCACAGCATTTCGATGGGCAGCTGTCAGCAGACGGATATGCCACTTCCGTGACCTGTTATGCAAAAAATAAAAAATAAAAAAAATAAGAAAATAAAAAATAGGGATCTGAATGCCACGTTTTCGGATAGGGTGATGACGACAAGGTTCCGGAACCCTGTCGAGCCACGGATTGTGTGATTCAGCCTTAGAATTGGACCCTGTTTTCTTGCAACCTGCAGCACGTTGATGTGAAAGCTCAGCCACTGCAAAGTATCCTAGAGCCATAACATGGCGGCTTGTTCGTCATGTCTCTGGGAAGGGCGTCGTCATACACAACGCCGTCAGTCAACTGCGTGGCTCTGGATCACCATCTGACCTTTACAACATGCAGGCACCAAAACAGCTCGGAGATAATACCGTGCTTTCCAGTATGACTATTGGGACTCTGAAGACCAAAAGTCGGTTCAATATGTGAACCAAGGGGACACCGGAATCTCTGTTCGTGCATCCGAATCACCATTCACATCCGTCTTCCGCCTTAAGTCTGCTTCGCTGGATGAAGTTCCTCGTCATCAATCGTTCTGAGTCGCGCTTGAACATCGTCAGGACATTGTCAGGGCGACAAAGTGCGGCCTAGAGATGACACAAGTCATTCCATGGCCCGCGGTCTGATGAGACTTATTAACACATACGGCTTTCATCGGTGTAATCCCGAATTGCTGATAGATGCTGGCTGTCAAGGGTTTGTCATTGCCTGCGTATCTACGCTTTACCCCCCCATCCGTCACTTGCTTTTGAACCACAGACGTGCAATCCCATTTTGCAGCTCAACAGCCAATAAAACACCTTCACAGACACTTCTTTGACTATATCCGTCTCTTGCACGTACGCACAGCATGATGCATTGCCCACCCAGGAAGTCCAGTCCAAAGGCCGTGACATTTCCGCAAGATTGTGCCGGATTCGAACAAGACCTTCCCACGTCATTCACACGCGAGGCTCAATGCCCAAGGGTATGCTGATCACGCTGCGGGTGTTGCTGCGCTGCACAATTGGCAGAAGCAGCAAGCCCTGGCAGGGGCTCAGGTTAGAAGCGAATAAGCAGTCAGGCAAAAGTACGCTGCACGGAATGGCCGAGCTTCATGCAGGATGCAGCCGTAATATACTGCGCCGGGTGGTCTGTAACCCGATGGAATGCTGACGCCAAGCATCAGACCGAGTAGCATCGCGCTTCAGTCCACACAAGGGCCTGTCGTCTCACCAGCCGTCTCTTCTGTATTGCCAACACAGCGAGTGACTGACACTTCTCACTACATGGAAGGGAGAAAATCCCCATGCTCCTCCTTTTCAAGACGTTCTCGTCACTTGCTGTATGCACCAAAACCTTGCTATGTTGACAACCCGCCCAGGATCGTCAAATGTTGTTCTGTCAATCATGCGACGACTTCATGTTTTCGACCCCTACTTCGATACCTTTTGTTGGTGCAACGTGTCCCACCACTATTTCCTACGTACGCGACGCCTTTGAAAATGCGGTATCTTGCAGCGGCGACTCCGATCTCGCTTGATGACGGACACTGAAGGGGTAGCACGACGGTGGCCTGAAGCCTAGGCATTGCTTACCGCAGCCCGGTCGAGGGTGGCTCGCTTCCACATGCATCTTGCGTCGGTCCAGATCCACGATACACTCGATCAGTGGGGTAGGTTAACATGATCTCAAGCGGGACGTGCTCCCGGTCCATGGCGAACCTGGGTTCGCCAGCAGGGGCAAGAGGCGTATTGACCTGCCTAACTAGCGTCTGCTTATCGAACCGGATCTTTTCCTCGAGGGACCTCAGCAGAGGGCCAGGCGCGTCATATCTCATCTCTGGGACTGGATGTTGTCTTGGTGGCAGGCAGCGAGCCCTGCCTGGCTGACGTCGTTCTTCACCGTCTCGGACGACCTGTCTCTCCTGTCACCGTTTGCATCGTCGTTGGCGTCGGTGGTGAAGAGCCTGAAGGTCAAGTTAGCTGAATGAGACCACGCAGTGGCTCTACAATCATTGAATCCAAGACAGGAAACGGCTGGCGCTGGTTGATGATCACCTCTAGAACACGAGGGCTTCTAATATTTCATTACTAAAACTATGCCACACAACGTCAGGTTTCTTCTCATGCCAGACGAAACCTCGAGAGCTCGGGCCAACACTCCCGTAATCCTCTCGAAACTAAGGCATCATGAGAACCAATCTTTGACGCGGCCTTTGAACGTCGTTGCCTTGGGCTTCTCCGGGACATACTCCGACTCATGCAGACGACCAGACCAAAGGTCAATCTCGTGCGCGCGGACGAACTACTCAGATTAGTAAAGCGACCCTTTATCCTTGACGGGGGAATGTGACAAACCTTGGTCTTGTAGTACAGCTTCCAGGCGATGATGGGTACGATGAAGATGGGGATGCCAATGTAAGACGAGACGAAGTCCGCGGTGGACCAGTTACCGGCGAGGAATACTGAGAAACCGGCGACGAGGGTGATGATCGTGGATCCAATGAAGCCAAACCAGGCGGCATACGGCTGGAAAGGCGCCTTCCAGGGCAGCGTATCACGACTGACGCCTTGGACCTTCATGGCGCGGTGGAACCGGATGTAGCAGAAGCAAAGGGTCGCCCACGCAATCAGGCCGGCCACGGTGCTCAAGTTGAGAAGCCATTGGAAGGCATCGGCAGCACCTCCGGAACCGAGACCTATCGCCGTCAGTCAGACATGTTTGAGTTCGGAGGGGTGGGTGCGGTGTTGTCGACTTACTCAGATACGCCAGGGGACCGAAGAGCCAGGCGGTGATGACGGCGACATAGGGGACGCCATACTTGGTGGTGCGGCCGAAGAACTGCGGCAGCTGCCTGTCCGTGGTCATCGCCACGATCATGCGCGAGCCGACCCAGCAGTACGAGTTACCGGCGGACCAGGCAGACACCAGGATGCAGGCGTTCACGATGGAAGGCAAGATGTTGATGCCCGCCTGGCGAATAGCAATCACCCACGGCGAACTGTTGGCGTTTCCGGTGCCGGAGACCAGGCCGGGCTCGCGCGGGTCGACAATGAGACTGATCAGGAGGGCGCCGAGGATATAAAACAGACCGATGCGCCACGTCACGCGGCGGGCGGCGTTCGGGATGGCCTTGTGGGGGTTGACGGACTCGGCGGCGCTGATGACGACGGTCTCGACACCGATGAAGGAGAAGGAGGCGTTGACAAAGGCGGCGAGGAAGCCGAGGAAGTGGCCGGTCGAGCCCTTGATGCCGTTGTACTCGACAAAGGCGCCCGGGTTGTTCCAGTAGCGGAAGCCGATGGCCTCGTGGTTGGGACCGCCGCCGGCCGTGATGACGATGGAGGCGAAGACGAGGCCGATGAAGCAGAGGACCTTGATGGAGCCGCCGACGACCTCCGTCTCGCCGTACCAGCGCACGCTCAGGAGGTTGCAGGCGAGGATCAGGACGAGGGAGACGGTGATCACCACGGCGGGGGTGATGTCCGTCCAGTACGAAACGAGAATCGCTGCCGCCGAAGCTTCGGAACCGATGGCTATTGTGTAGCAGTATCCGTAGGAGATGGCCAGGGAGAAACCGACGGCGGGGTCAATGAAGCGGGTGGCCCAGTGGGGGAAAGATCCGGCAGTTGGGATCTACGAGACGGTCAGATCGCGCGTCGCGCATAGGGCAGACACGCTCGCAGCAAAAAGCGCAGCGAACGGTGCGAGAGCACAAGGGCGTGACGTACCAAAGTCGCCAACTCGCCAATACTCTGCATCACACACCAGAGAACGGCGCCGACGACGATGTAAGCGAGCAACAAACCGGCAGGGCCGGCCTTGGCGTACGCCGAGCCCGTCCCGATGAAGAGACCGGTTCCGATGCCACTGCAGAAACCAATCATGGTGACCTGGTAGTCGCGCAGGCGGCGCTGGGTGCGGCCGTGGCCGCCGACGCAAGCTGGGGCTCCAGGATGGCGGCCTTGTCGTCGTGGTGGTCGTCGCCGCCGGACTTCTCGACGTCCCGGACGACGTCGTCGTCGGCGACGGCCCCGATGGACCGCCGCCTGTCGGAATCGTACGCGACCATGGCTGATGCTGTCTTGCCTGAGTGACAACGCTTTCGAGCTGTGAGTCCTAGTCGGGAATGCGGACGTGACAAGCAGACAGATGAACAGAGTGGCCGTCGACGACAAGCCTAGAGCTAATAAGGGGCTAGGAGCGGATCGACGAAAGAGTAGTTCCCGTCTGCAAGTTTTTCTCAATCTCTTCCCCATGGCGAAACCGGAGGGCAGACGATGGCATCATCGCTCTAGTCGCGGGGCGTTCCTGGGCCGGTGGGTCGTGGAGGGGCGTGGAGGGGCGAGGGCGACACGACGGACGATGCTGATCGTGAAGTCGTGTGCGTTCACCGAGCTTGGCCGCGATTCATCTCGGGCTGCTTCGGTCTGAGCCGGGAACTGCCATGCGACAATTCCCCATGGCTGCCTATTCTTTCGAGGTGTGTATGCCTCCATTGATCGATCCTCGGATGTTACATAACAAGCAAACAGCCGCCGAGCTCCTCGAGCTCCTCCGGTCTCGCAGGGAAACTCGTTGAAAATGGACCGATGTCAATTCCAGGTACGTAAAACTCTTCCCAAGGTGGCCGTGGCGGCGGGTCCGGGGTCGGGCAGACGGCGCCCTTTGACGGCGGTAGCGCGGCCGGTCTCCACCGAACGGGAGCCCCTGACTGGTCAGCCCGCCGATGCAATTTTGGAACAGGGGAGGGAGGCGATGCATGAGTCGTTCATGCGCAAATCTTCTGTGAGAAAGAGGGAAAAAAAACTAAAAATTCCACGAGCTGAGATTGGGCGCATTGTTGGAAAATCAAGCTGCAACTTACGGATCCGCAAAGGGGTCCAACCCCACGTGCTCCCAGAGGCCCGGCCAAGACGGGATCCAAGACGGGGAACGGGGAGAGAGGGACGATGGGGGCGCATCGGTCTGAGAGTCGACCACTCAGCCCCGTGTGCCGCTTTTGCTTGTTTTGCTGATTCCAATGGGTGACACTTACTTATCTCTTTGGGTCGCGGTGATCGACCACTGTGGAGGTCGAAATGGGCCTTTGTGACGTCCTAGCTGTTCCGTTCGGGAACCTCCCCAAACATTGGACCGCCGCCAACTGATCGTGACGTGATCGTCTCCTCGAATCTTCTGCCCCAACGTACAATCCGGTCCTCGAATTGCGCGATCCGGCAGACCCGAGCATATCATGCAGTCGCGACTCGAGACTAGTTTTCGGGCCAAAGTCACCTCGCGCTTGCTATCCAATTAGACTGACCACACAGGATTTCGTCGCCCTCATAACTTTTTCCGCCATCCCCGGCGCCGGCTTCGATTCCCTGCACCTCCGGAAGAGTACGGCCGCGCCCGCCGGAGCCCCGTCTTTGCGAAGTTTTGTCCCGGGACATACGCACAAGCTGGCGTCCCTGGGTGGGAAGAGCAGCTTTTGCTACCAGGCGAGCTTGCTCGGGTCCAGGAGGTGCGTCTCGTCAAGGCTGTTGCGTTATTGGTTTGCCTGCTCCTGATGGCTATCGGGACTCAGTTACCATGCGCTTGCCCCGGCGCATCGGGCCATACATTCGGACCCTGCTGAATAGTGTGGGTCTGCTTCCCCTTCTCACCAATGCCGTCCATCATGTCCGTGTCAATGGCGGACAATATCTTGGCGCAGAGGGTCTTGGCGCGGCTGCCGTAGCTCTTGAGGTCAGTTCGCATATTTGCGGTCTCTGCTGAGAATTTCATGACGGGTATGTATGGACGGATGAAGCGTGTCGATGGAAGCTATTGGTGCATCATGTTTTGAATGAGATGAGCTGCAGCATCTTCGTGCATTCGTCCATCGACACTCTTTCTGTCGGCGGACTTGTTTTGACTTGTGCGTTATTAAAGAATCTGTTGTAGTGTATATTCAAGCTAGCTTGCTTCAATGAGAGGGAAGAACGCCCTAGAAAGACAAGTCATCGACTTGAAGTTGCTGATTTCATGCTTTCAGAAGGAAACCGAGTCCATGTTTGACTGCGAAAGATCGCCAGGGCTTTGGAGCCTGATGACGACGAGCCTGAGACGAAATTCTAGCAGCCTTCCTTGTCGCTGGCACATTGCCCATAAGGTGGGTGAGAGTCCTTTCCCGTGTCATCTTTGGTCTTTGTGATGGCCCCAATCCCCTTTTGCCTGACCAGAACAGATTCTTGATGCAGATTTGTGCTAATCAGTAAGTTGGGATTCAAGCCACGCTGGCAGAGCCCCACGTGTCTTCAACACGCTGTCTGGCCTACGAGAATGCCATTGGAGGCTAGAGTTCGACCTGCTGCTAGGCCCCTCTTTAATGCCACGTATGGGTCGATTATCACCGAAGGTTAGAGAAGGGGGATGTCTTTTTTGAGAGAACGCCGGCAAACGAAGAATTTATTGACCGACTCACTATCCCCTCTGGTGACGGAGTATTCACTCACGATGCTGCCTTAGGTACCCCAAGTCTAGTACGTGATTCGACAGCCATGGGAAGCATTAATTTGCCTATCTTATGATGGTAATAATATCTAAATGGGTCTATGAAGTGTTTGAGTAGTTTTGTTCCGGCTGTTTGGACCAAAGCGTTGAGCGATATGTCCCTCCACTCACCCGTCGATGGAAAAGCCAAGACCGGATCTCATTCGATACAACGTCTCCTCCAAGTCTAACGACTTGAGCACTAGCCCGATCGCCATTTTGCGTAGCACACATCCTGGACAAATCATTTGGCCGGAATTCCTCGGGCACTGTCTGGTCCGGCGAGGGGAGGTACGCCAGTAGCAAACATCCCATTCATAGCTCTTCAGAAACGAACTGGTCCGCCGCCCTCCTCGACGTCGCGAGGAACAATCTCGGGCTCGGTTTCGCCATCCTCGTCGCTGAGCGGCGTATACTCGGAAACGGTAGACGTGAAATAGCCATTCTTGGCGACGGACCGGCAGTGAGGGCAGGTGCAGCTGCGGCTGACGAGAAGATGCAAGGCCTGCGGGAGGGCGATATAAAGATGAACACCCCTGGCGGGACGAGTTAGCATGCTTTGTTGTGCTTGCCACCGAGTTGCAAGGAACACTCACAGGTCAAACAACATGAACACGGTGCAGTAGGTCCCCAGCACGATGAGAGGGTCGGGCCACACTTCGGTCAGGAGGGCCCAGCTCGGGATCAGGAAGGTGAGGTGGAGGATTGCAAGCAGGCAATCGGCCCAGAAGATGTTGGATTCGGAGAGGGCCTGGATCGGAGAGCCTATGGCTGCGACGACGTCGCGGTTGAGAATGAAGATCGCGAGGACGGCTGATGCGGCCAAGGGCAGGAGCCCCAAGGCCGGGAATGCACGCTGGGAAGCAATGCCATGGGCGATAAAAAGTATGAAGGCAGGCGGGAAGGCGATGATTTCGAGGCGTCGAAGGGTAGTAATGGATGATGGGGAAACCATTGTAAGTTGCTCGACTATGGGATTTGAATAAGACGGTTGGTAGTCTCGGATAGATATTGTTTGAGCTGTCGATTGCCAATACTTCACGACAGACTAGTATCATGCTGGACACAAGATTCTCTTATACGATGTTTCTCCCTTGAAGGCAACCATCAACTCGATGGTGCCTGGTAGAGTACCCCCTCGTCTTACGTCTCCAGTCAGCCCAGCATATGCACGCTTGCAACTAGCAACAGCACAAAACTAGCTACGTACCTAAAAATCAGGGAGTTGATAGGCCACAGGTCCCAGACAATGATTCAAGCCACGGGGCTGGACAGCCCATAAGAAAATACTAAACTTGGGAGGATTCGCACTTGGACCAACGTCGATCTGCATGGTGCCGAATCCTTCCAAGGCAAATTTTTTGGACGCGCGATATTGCAGGCATTGCGTCCAATGGGGGGCTGACAAATTTATGGGATCTGTCCCATTCCGGCAGCAGGATTGTGGCTGCGTCGACTGTTCGTCAATCGTTAGGCAGACACTTACGGACACACTGTTAGATTCGAAAGGGGACTTTGGGTCGGGTTAGTACTTGCGTGGTTTAGGTAAGCTGCCTGGCTTCGAACCGACTTGCAGATCTCGGGCGGCCAGGGCTGTGCGACACGCATTTCCTTCAATGGTGAGGATTTGATCGTCTGATTCGATTCAGACCTGACTGCGAGGGTGGCAATGCTATTATTGTTTTTGACTTTGCTCCTCGTTGCCTAGTATCCTTTTTACATGAACGGGGAAGTTCTGCGTGATCTCGAATGTCGAAGGGATTTCGAGTACTATACAACTTGAGTCTAGTTGCATCATTGTGGTTGTTACGTCACTTGAATTTCGAAATTGTTGATCTACCTCCTCACTGACCTTTTTAGGAAATTACATGTTTTATGTCTCTCAAGATGTCTTTCTTCTGGAATTGCTCATGTTTAAATAGTATTATTACATCTTGCCTCCCAAGAGACTTCTTGAAGCCCATAAAATATTTATTCTATAGCTTAAATTGGCATGCTAATACCCCAATCTACATATGTCAAAGCCCGCTTTATTATGCGACATGATGCCGCTTTAATTTAAGATGAACTCTGAGTTCCCTGTGCTTGGGCTGGGCCCGACTCCCTTTGACTCGCCCTGCTTGGCTCACGCTGACCTTTCATTCATTTTTGCTCTATGCTGTTCACATTTAGCTTTATAGTATCCATATTCCGAGCTAGAACCGTAAGAATGAGTCTTTATCATGGAGGAATTGTTAATTCAAGCCAAGAGAGGCAGCTTGGAAACGGCAATACAACAGTTGAGCCAGCTTTCCGCTGGAATAGAACTGATATCTCTTTACCTGGATCCACCTTGATGATAACTTGTCCGGAAAACAGATAATCGACGCACAAAATACCTTGCTACAAGAAAAAGAAACAATTGGCACACCTGACTAGTTCATGCCTTGAAATCGCCAACCTTGGTTCTGCATTTTGAGTCACCCTTTGCGCCGTTCGAGTTACAAATCTTTCTGAACTTGCAGTTGTCATGAGCCGTGACTTTCAATACGTCACTCTTGTAGTCTTTGCACTTAATAAAGCCCTTGTCTTTGATAAGGGCTATGCCGACAGCACATGAAACTCGGTAATGGCGTCGTTGGTAGTGCTGTCTTCGTTTGTGCAAGCGCAGTGCTTGGACGAGGCGCAAGCTTGGGTGGTCAACGCCAGGGTGAGGACAGAAGAATTAGTGCCGACCTCATGTTGACTTGTAAGAAGGCCGAAGTTCCTAGTTTCGTGATTTTTATCGGCAGGGCAAAGTGTGCTTGTGGCCGTGCTGCTTATCTGCTTGAGAAAGAGCTGTTGGTAATGATTTAGTTTGATGTAAGGAGATTGATTTAGAAGTCTAGCTCAACAACGGATGATGCACCTATAAGTAGACAAAATCAATGAAATGAGGAGTAGGAGGCCTATTTAAACGAGATGGCATAGTTGCCGGTATTGACGACTCACCACACCCCCGTGACTTCTAAAAATTAATAAATCAAAATATTTACTTTATAATAATTATTCTTAAAAATAAGTAATTTTAAGTCAAGTATATTATAAAGCCTACTATTTTGTTTTATTCCCCGGGAGTTCACAATTGTCTCGTCTTGCTGAGGTTGATTGTCACTTCTGCAAAGACTCAAAAGATTGAACACCCTAATTGTTTGTTGAAACCGGAAAAGATTATCACCTCTTTTACTGAAACTGAAGAAGAACCAAGCGTTAACGGATATGATAAAGGATATAGATCTTTACAGAATCCATTATGTAACTGAAAGATTACTACAGTCTTTGGGAGCTATTATGTAGTATGACACTAGGATCATAAGAAAGGACAACATATACCCCACACTTCAAAACTTGAAGAGTATCGACAACTCTAGAAACCAAAATACTCACTGCGTCTCACAAGACATGACTGTCCCCAATAAGAATACCAAAGCATTTACTACAATATAAATTTCTTCTCTACGCCCAAACAAAATGACTTAATATAAAGCATATGTAAATGTAAGTCAAGATAGAGAGTCTCTCATTACCATGCTCTGAGACCCTCTGTGGCTATCTATAGATCTCTATGGCAACCTAATAAACAGCAACTTAGTCTCTACAGGGACTAAATCCATTAGAAAAGGCGATGTCTGCCTAGAACTGAAGGTCTCTTACCCCTTGTAACTTAGCAAGCATGGAATTTTGTAGTGCCTTTCGTCAACAAGTAACAATACAACCCTTATCAGACTGGTAAACAAGCCGTCCACGAAAAGCATCATCTTACCATTACCAGAATTAAGACAAAAAGGATACCAAATCAAATAGGCCTCTTTTACTATGCTTTTGAAACATGCCTACTTTATGAGATTCACGAAAGCAACAAAGGCAACGAGATCGTTGAGTCTCGCACAAGTCGGGCTTGTAATACACTTAGGAGCTTCTAAATACCCTGCTCAGGCCTGCTAGAAGTCTCTTAGGTAACCGCGATATTCCTGAAGTCCTGACTGGTGTTCAGTCACTTTCGGTAAGCAGGCTCAAAGTCCGTTGCATCAGCGGTTAAATTTGGGATAGTGGTAGTGTTTGGTGTCAATCCACTCAGCCAATTCCGGCGCAGTTTTACTACTACGTATAAAACTCCTGATGTGCCTGAACACCTAGGCTCGCCCTAGCCCCAGGCCCCGTTCAGGCCAGCTCAGGCCAAAACAGCAACCACTCAGTTTCGAAAAAATCAAAGAGACAACTCTAGATGTTGGTTGCGGGGCCGTGTTTGGTCTGTTCTTAACCACCCATATCATATAACTGGGTAAGTACATGGTCCTTTTTCGGGTTCTGCGTCTTTGGTGTTTCACTACCACATTCTGGGCCATTGATAACACACAAAAAGTTGTTTGATAAAACGAAAGTTGGGGGCTCAAGGCCACGGCTTCTAGACTGCTCCATAACACTGTAGATTTATTAATAGGTTTGCAGTAGAAGGCGAAATGTACTGAATGCTGCTGAATTTTTTAGATATTTCTTTAATAGTTGGTGGGGCAGACTTGTGGCTTGTGTGGTTTTGCAGACTACGCTTATCGTGACGAGATATAGGACAACGCCTAACAGAGCCAGAATTGGCCGTTAACTCAACTAGTAGCCTAATCTGTCCAGTTGCTCGTATTGGATAAGAGAGGTCTCATAATATTAATGGTATAACGGAAAAGCAGGTACAAGCTCCTTCCACGATGCCCTACCTATCTGAAATTTAGACAAGTAAGGCTACACAAAGATAATAACCCTTTGTTTCTACATCTGGATATCGTATTTGAAAGAAATGCGTAGAATTCCTGTATCGATACTAATGCGAAGAAGACTTAGACTTCAGAGATCGCTCGAAATGGTAGCTTCCTTGCTACAGATAGTGTCGACCGTCTCCGTGCCTTTCTGCTGGTGACAAGAGCCAGGCTACACCATCACCGACTTAACCACCATTAGCAAAAGCCGCTAAGAAATTTTTTACAATTACCTATAAGGTCGTCCTCGCGAACTCAGCGCGTATTGTTAGCCCGTTGGAATGGGTTAGTCATACGCTAACCAAAACCTTAACAACGCATCTTTGTCCCTCGACCCGAGCCAACGGTTATTCGACATAACGTGCCACCGACGACTCCATGTCGACTTACTCAGGCTGGAAAGAAGTAGAGAATGCATTTAGGTTCCCAAATGAGACGAGGGAAATTTATTTTCCTGCGCAAATGGCACTCCCGGGCCCAAGGTCAATCACTGCCGACCGAGATTTTGGCTTCGCTTTCTCGATGACTTTCCCACTTGAACGATCGAAGGCTACCTCGGAAAGATTAACCAACACAATTACCTAGCGTAAGACAAACAATTCTACTTCCTCCTAAGTTACAAACAAACTAATCCTAAGTATTTTAATATTGGCCTACATTTCTTAGTAATAAGATAATAACTGTCGCGATGCCCTCATGTGCATCTCGCAGCCTCGTGTGGGGGCATCCCCGGATCCGGAATAATAGTTATTCCGGTCCACTTCGGGCTGACCCACCTCCTAGAGACGTATTTATACGTCCTAGTCGAGGCCGTCTTACACGTAGAAACTCAAGTCGTTTTCCTTATGTCTTTTCCACCCTATAGGTGACTCTGCTACAATAACTCATACTAATTTTCATCATTAACTAGAGCGAAGGCTCTAAAACTATGTATCGAAAGGGGTAGAGTCCAAGAAACACACTTGTAATGTAAGCCTCAAGGCCTGTTGTCAGAGGGCTGGCAATCA